>JAUUEB010509530.1:0-10070 GCA_032362205.1 Clione limacina | reverse complement strand
TTTTTAGGTTTCTAAAAGTGTTTTCTACCAATACATTGCAGTCACAAACATTTTGTATTGTAAATTGACCCGTACAGGGTCCTTGACCAGCGGTATATTAGTTAGAGTTACACCATTTTATGAGTGAGTACTCATTTGCATGACCACATGCACGATTAAATTTACAATGAATTTCTTTGCAAATTATGTTTTAATGTTCAGTGTTTCAAACATTAAAACATAATTTGCCAATTTTTTTATCAATAATTGAGCCGACACAAGTTCAATGAGATATTATAGCTGAGGGTGGTAGGGAGGGAAACATTTTATAGCAATACTTAAAAAGAAGTTCGACGATAGACCGCTTAATTAAAGTAATATTGAACGGACCATAAAGTTTTCTCCACTTTCCAACACCGTTATTATCAAGACCCTTTTCAGCTCTACTTAATCCTATCAACACTTAGTATAGAGGTAAGAAACGTTTGAAAGTTATCACCCCGTATCTCCGTGTACGCTGGATATGGCAGCCGATGTTCTCATACTTTGTTCTCAGAATAACGCGTCTAATAGATCTAGCAGCCATCAACTTTTATGCCCCCATCATGGCCGCTCCTGGAAGTTCTTTAATGGTCTCACTAACATAGTCGTACATGGCAGAACAGCAGTTTAAAACCTCTGATGTGCATGGTGGAAATAAACACCTCATTAAAGAATCATCTGCATCACACCTTCGTCTCTCGTCAACATTAACTCAAGTGTGTGGCCAGGTGGATGTGTGGGCGAATGGGTGTGTGGCCAAATGGGTGTGTGGGCAAATGGGTGTGTGGGCAAATGGGTGTGTGGGCAAATGGCTGTGTGCGCGAATGGGTGTGGGGGCGATTGGGCAAATGTGTAGGTGGGCGAATGGGTGGTGGGCAGATGGGTATGTGGGCGAATGTGTTGGTGGGCGAATGGGTGTGTGGACAAATGGGTGTGTGGGCAAATGAGTGTGTTGGTAAATGAGTGTGTGGGCAAATGAGTGTGTGGACAGATGGTTGTGAGGACAAATTGGTGTGAGGGCAAATAGATGTGTGGAAAAATGAGCGTGTGGGCGAATCAGTGTGTTGGCAAATGTTTGTGTGGGTGAATTAGTGTGTGGCAAATGTATGTGCAAGCAGATAGGCTATTCTGGTTGTAAGAAGATGTAAAGGGTTCGTTCCTCGGTGAGTGACAAACATTACAAGACATTGTGTGGGCCAATCGATGGAAAACGTAAACACATTTCTGATAAAAACGCAAGGTGAAAATTCATTTATCTTTATGCATATGTTAATTCACCCGGCGAAGAATGTCCGCGTTCAATTATTGACGTGTGGTCTCATGGTAAATACGATTCCTAACACAATGTGTTTGTGATGGTTATACGAGAGACCAATTCTTACTAAAGTTTACATGCTTCATATTCTTTGGTTAGGATATCAGCATTCACATCTTTAGTGAGAAAAGGAACATTCGAAAATTATTGTTTTCTTTGCTCTTTTATTTTTGTCATCCTGTATATGTGTCCCCAGACTGAGTAAATAGTAACCCTCAATTTACACTCTGGCGTCATGCTCAAATGCATCTGCGTGACCCATATGGCAGGACGCTCATACGAAGTTCTCCCAAAATGGCAAATTTCCGCTCGAAATATTGACGTTAGGATCACACTGACCAAATAAAGGGCGGGGCTTAACGTCCCACAAAGATACGCCCATCAGGCTGAGTTTGTCTTGTCAATGCGGTCAATCCTCGGACTGGGAACACAAAGCACGTGTTCCCGACTAAACTAGGGACTCTACTGAAATTGTACGGCAGTTTCTTCTAGTAAACGTGTTTGTTAATCAATATTTGGGACTGACAAATTAACAAATTCAAGCACCACATTCATTTAACCTAAACAGAATGACGATTCAACTCAACATAAACATCCTAAAGAATATAACTCCCCTATCGCTATAAATCAACACCACAGCTTTATCGAGACAAAACCAACGATTTGGTTTTAATATTTATTTAAGAGCTAAGAATAAAATTAAAAAATATGTTAATATCTTTTTTTTTTTAATTATTCGACTGACGTACTATAATATGATAAGTGAATATGATTAGTTTTATTAGTTTCTCCGTTACGATAGCACACACAGTCTAGTCCCTCTGCAAAAACCTATCTTACCCGCCACTCTTAAGCAGTGGACAGAGAAGAAAGTAAAAATAAACAAATACTAGCGGTAGTCTTACCCGCCGTCCAGCAGCGTTGTTGTGTCTGTTCATGATAGATCTAGGTTTGAGAAGTTTTTTCTTGCCACTTTCTCGAGCGTCCACAAAGACTTTTGAGAATGCTGTTCCATAGGCAATATTGTCTGAACAACCGGACCATTCAAAGCCTTCCTGGCTTCGACCTCGGACCGTCCGGTCACAACCACATTTGGTCAACTGTCCACTACTACACGCCCGTGTTACTGCATGGGCAACTCCTGCTGCTGAGATCGAGTGGACAAAGGCTGCTTCTCTCGTACCTGAGAGTAGAAACAAAGAGTTAACGGTGAGTTGATCACGAGAAAGAACTTTATGTACATTATATTCTAGTGGAACAAGTCGAAAAGATATAATTTGACATATGTGTTAAGCTACTGGCTTGTAGAAGTATTTAAAAGATATATAAAAGATACCCAGTGGCTTTTTTATGAAGTCAATACGAGTAAGCCATCAAGGTAAGATGGAAAGATAACAGGTTAAGCCATAAATATAATTGGAACCGAAATAGATTGATTAAGAAGCCTCGTCATTAAGCTGTAAAGCTTGGTACAGAAAGTGTGGTTTAAGTGTGTGAGTCGTGTTTGCTGGTTAAATAAAGTAACCCCCCAAAAGTTTAATTCTCATTGTACCCTTTCTCTAGACCCCCGCCCCCCCCCCCTATCTTCTCACCCTCCATCATTTTACCTAGCTATTTGTTGCAGTGTTTAAGGGGGAGTTATGGCCTCGGGAGTACGGACTTTCTTAACATGTCAGAGGGCCCGGGTTCGAGTCCAGTCAATGACTCATGTTTGCTACCACATTCCACTGGACTACAGGTAACAGTTCTAGATCGGGACGTCTATTATGTGGGACCCGCTTTTTATATGACGTTCATGTGTTGCAAAAGGCGTCCTTTTGCTAACCTTTCCACTCTGACCATGTGTCAATATACGTGTGTCTGTTTCAATCATTTATGAATGATTGTTTCCGAGTCACGTGTCATTAATCAAACTACAAAAATGTATGAGGACAGTTAGAATCAACACAATGGTTGTAACAAAAATAAAATAACAGACACCGCGCCACCTCTCCACTGTATTCTGTACATACCATAACACTTCACCTCTCCCCTGTCGTCTATCAATCACTGTAGCACATAGTTTGGTCTGTAAAACACCGTAACAAGACATGGAAGTAAACACACCGACATATAATGACGAGTGAGTTCAACAAAATCAAGTACTTAACACAATTTTGTCGAACTCTTTCGTCATTTGTATAGTCTCGTAGTTCACGGTGGTGGTGAGTGATCTTTCAACTTGTTCAACCCTTTGTTTTCCTTTCCTTATTGTGGATCACAATTTAGAATTCTGTGATTTTTAATGTATGCATTAAGTATATTTTGAGTTGGAACCGGTTAACGTTGATGTTTATGAACAATGTGTTCATGTGAGTAGCAAGGATTTTGAAATGGGGAGGGGGACTTGAATATTATCAAATCAATGGCTGCGAAGCGTCCGAAATGTTTGAGATTAGTTATAAATGATGTAAATTTAGAGCACTTTGGATCTCAAATGGGGGGGGGGATTCCCCAATGTCCCCCTGGCTACGCGCCTGATTACGTTTATCCAGTTCGGTGTCTCTGAAGTACATTGTATGCTTCAAGTATCAATTAACTTTGACCAACTAAAGTTTTTAAAAAAAGGTACACCGCTATATAGAGTTTGGACTGGTTAACTATTAAATGCCAGAAAGATTGGACTTGTAAACCACTTTGGGTTTAAACATTTTCTTTTCATTTCATGCATTTAGTTTGGTGAAAAATTAAAATGGAGTTCAGTCACCAACATAACGTGAAGAAAAAGATAACAACAATAATTACATTACATTAATAGTTAGTTTGGTGGTTTACAAGATTACAAGTACACTGAGGTAGTTAACAACTTTTAACATTCCTCTGAGACTCCTACTAAAATGAAGTATCAGCCAAATAGAAGTAGTGGCATTAAATGGCATGGAAAATGATAATGGCAACAAGCTGCCAAGAGTTTTATGGAATTCAGTAATGGGGTGATTCTTGGCGTTAACACCGCTAGCTTCTCATAGACAAGCGCCGTTAAACTTTACGACAACCGCTTTATAGCCAAATATATCCGGGCAACTTATTAAAAAAGCCCAGATTTATTTAGATATCATTGTTAACCACGCGTTTATGGGGTACCTCAGCGATTGAGGAGCTTGTCCCGTTCCATAATTTCCACCCTT
Source organism: Clione limacina (assembly GCA_032362205.1). Lineage (NCBI taxonomy): Eukaryota > Metazoa > Mollusca > Gastropoda > Pteropoda > Clionidae > Clione > Clione limacina. Next base: position 5,567 of record JAUUEB010509530.1, on the reverse strand, counting down.
TACCCATCTAACTCGTTTTCGTTATTTTTTCTCACAATACTTGCTTGTGGCATCTCTTCCCCTATCTGTCACTTGTTCTGTCTGCCCATCTCTTTATCTCTTTCACCTAGTATATATCTATGTTGTATAAATATATTTGATTCACCATAATCGGCTTATTGTTAAATTAGCAGTATTATTGCAATACGTCACAAGTCACAACAACCTACTAGGTTCTAAGTGGCAGAGACACTTTTTACTTCTTAACAACGATCCTTCCAAAGAGCAACCTCTCTCTCCTCTGGCTTAGACACAACACTTGGGAACTATCACGTGCGTAGTCAGGATTTTTAAATGGGGGGGGGCAACCTTGGATTTTATCAAGTCAATGGCCGTGAAGCGGCGGAAATTTTTTGGGTTTAGTTATAAATGGTGTAAATATAGAGCATTTTGCAACTTAAATGTCCCCTAAATAAAGCCCTGCGAACTAATCATACTTTTGTTATATTGCACTTGATGAACTTTCACTGAGATACTATCAATCCTGCAACTTTGTTATTTACTAAAACAATCTATGTCGCTATTATCAAAGAGGAGCATGCCTTCTTCCCTATACTTTAAAAACATGAAATCATCAGACAATGTATTGAACACAGCTTCATCCAGGAACCTGAATGAAAAGATACCCATCTAGTCTAAATATATTTGTAGCTAACTACATGTGAGCTATGTTTGTGGAAAACATCCGTAACCGTTGTAGAACCGGAACTCAAGGAAACAGCTGTTTGATGATAACTCGCAATATATACATCACTTTACAAATCAGGTTCCTCCAGGAAACCATTTCTTCACCCTGTACATTGTTCCAACCAAAGACCTTATTTTTATAAGAACAGTCGATCGAATTTAGTACATTATCCATCGCTCCTCCCATCAAAAACATTTTATAATGTAAAAATAATGTCCCTATGCTAAAATTAGCATTGTTTAACAGTGACCTCTTTCCAATAACAAATAGCTATTTGTGTGGTCAAAAGACTACTAAGAAATAAACATCAATCTGGGGTGATCCAGTCAATGGTAATATAGAGTAAACTGCTCATTGTCATCGGTTATTTCACTCAATTTTCTTGATAATAAAAAATAATATAGATTAAAAGTGAAAAATCAAATCTAACGATCAAGTATCCCCTCACATTAACATAATTAACACAATTCATCATGCGTCTGCATCTCGCAAATCATTTGACAAGAGTTGTCAACCAAGTATGTCAAACGTCTCTGTATTGTTGTCAATGTTTCTCAATACAGTCTCTAAATTACAAAGGAAAAAAGAAGCAACAGAAACAGATAAAAAGCCAATACTTTCCGCATGAAATGGTTGTCATGTACAAATATGTACATACATATGATCACCATGGGGCGAAATAAAAGGCATGTGCCGTAAACACTATTTTTACTTCGTCATAAATATTCATGGATATGCAAATGACTTTTGCCATAAACTTTACATACAACATAACCTATATATAGTATAATTTACTAAACTATGATAATATAGTATAATTCGAACCCAGTTGGGTTTTGCTATTGTTGAAATGTAGAGAGCACAAAGGTATTACAGAAGGCAAGTATCGGTACTGGAAACGTTCAAATTCTGCATGAAAATAACCCAAAAGCAAGGCAAAAATAGGAAATTTTTAAAAAATGTGTCAAATACACATATACTGGGCTACATTCAAGCTATGTTAAGGGTACCGGGGAGTGAGAAAACGTTGGAAAATGTGTTGAAAAATGCAATGTTTACTTTTCTCATTTAAATTCATCAATATGCAAATGTGATTTTCATATTTTTAAATATTTCAAACGTACGTTATACAAACTTTATTTTGATACAAATTTGCGAGATATGCAAAAAGGCACATTTGCTTAAAAAGAGGAATAAACTTTAACATTTTTTCGGTTAATTATAATGGAAATTATTAGTTGGCAAACTATATATAGGTACCTACAGACAGACCATAAACAACACAATTTTGTATCTGATAATTTTTCGTGGTGACGCCTGGACTATAAGAACAACAACAGCTTTCAAGAAACACAAATTATATAAAGGAACGTCACTATTACTCTCTACATCCAGATGTTTTTGTTGACAATTCCTCCCACGTCTCCACATCGTCCCCTCATTTTACTTCTTTCGTTCGTTCATTCTTTATCGTCCCAGGCCGAGGCAGAAAATCTTTCATATTCAACGTGTTCTTTCCCAGCATTTGCTTACTGTCACCGGCAACTGTGGTTTATGAGGTTGTAGTTCAACAGCACCATTAGTTAGCGATCTGCTGGCCACTGATCCGAGCTCTGAGCTCTGTCACTGGGTCATTTCTCACATAGGTCTTCATCGATTCTCGCTTTATGACAACCGAGTCGCTACGGACCCTCAGTAAATCAGACTTAAGATGTTGTAAATCAGACAGCCGCAGCTCGATTTGTTCCCAAACTATCACCTCGTCTGACAATTTCACTAATATTCATATTTTATTTTATTTTCATCGTTTTTAGCCGCCTGGTCCGTTACAGCAATTGTGGGATTTCCTAAATTTATCAGATGAGGAATATAATGTTAAGGCTAAGAGAAAAAATCGTCTAAACAAAAACTCCCTTTATTGAAAATAATTGACGAAAAAATATGACCAATCCCATAACAGTACTGACATTTCTAACAATAGCTTCAAATGTTGACTGTCAGAAATGCTTTACAAAAAGGTATATGCAAGAGAGATACAGGTAGAGTTTAAGGGAGAGGGAGAGAGGACATAAGACGAAAAACGAATCTACATATCTTCATAATATTATTGTTTATTGAAGACACTTTATGTAACCACCTGCTATATGTAATCCCCAAATACAACAGTCAAAACAAGTCATCAAACCAAGCTTGATGATGATGAGTAATTGCTGACAACATCAACGTTTAAGCAATTGACCAATTGACCATGATAAAATGTCTTCCCATATGTGAGCATCATTTCGGTCAGTTTAGACACACCAGTGGACTTAACAACAATTATCCTTCGGATAGTTTGACGGTTACTCATAAACATAATGTATGTATTTAATGAAAATTGAGAATATTTATCTTAGTGTATGAAACATATATCAGGCATATATCAGGCACATATCAGGCCTATATCAGGCATATAGTTACTTTACAATGATACTTGTCTACGGTATCAGGACTTGATAGATATTCCACATAAGCTTTGAGAAGACGTCAAAGTCTTATAACAACAACAGGTAAAACAACTCTCGTCATTTCGACTGTAAATGAGAGTTGAATCCGTTCATTAAGACACAAATATATCATCAATATGTCACGTATTTAGACACAAATATATCATCAACATGTCACGTATTTAGACACAAATATATCATCAACATGTCACGTTTATCTAGGTCAGGGTAACTTGTTAAAATTAAAAACCACTCATGTAGCGAACGGTGTTCAAGGTGTAATGATAGTAGAGTTTGAAATCCAATTCTAGACAAATCCTAAAATGTACAGAATAATGTTTTTAGTACTGAACAGGCATGTAGTCAGGGGGGCATGGGGGAATGCCCCTAACCATTTGAGATCCAAAATGCTCAAAATGTGCACAATTTTTTAGTAATCTCATAAATTTCGGCCGTTGATTTGATTACATCCAAGGTTATACCCTCCCCATTTCAAAATCCTGGCTATGCGCCTGTTATTGAGAGAGAAAAATCCGAATTTAAGATGGGATATCACCACAGATCTGCGCCTTTCTCCACACTCATACCACATTCATACCATATGCGAGCCTTGAAAATGTCGATTACATCTTTACAAAATTAATCTTTATTTTTTTAATAATAAATGTCAAACATGTTCATAATTTTAATTGCACACTCGTTGGCGTTAGTTAATGAATAATCTACATTGTAATAGTTACGCTGATCACCATGACAGTATTAGTAATGCTGAATAATTTGCCGTTTGATAATTAAAATATATTCGATAGGAACGGAGAGATCAGTGTTTTAACATGGTCACTAACAGTTCAATTTTGAAAATCACTTTCAGAATGCGTGCATCTGACGACTCTTGTACGATATTGTTGTTGCTGATGTTATGAGTATCCGACAGGTGAAATCGTCAACTCATCGTGAACACGTCTCACAGGATGTGTAAACATTGCATAAATATCATAAAATAAGGCAAAATGACGTTGAGAAGATTGCCAACGATGAATAGATCGCCAACGACGAATGCATAAAGATTAAAGCAGGTATCATCAACATACGTAATGTCATATTTAAATAAGTTTAAGGGTTTTTCACCTGATGCTGATGCCAAACGACACAACTGGAATATAGTAGATTTAAATACATTAAATCGAAGTTTATTTCCAGTTTGATAACATGATGCGTAGTAAGAATTTCTATTATTAAAAAAGCTTCGCACATCCGAAACAAATCGGTGTCTATTCTTGACACTTGGCACACTTGGTCCTGGGGTATAGTCGATAGGCTTTGTTGGTATTTGAACCTGGAAAGTGTTGATTTTTAATCTGGTTGCTATGTACTTAACCATGACACCACAAAGACAGCAAACAGACTATTAAAAGAACATGAAATATCCATCTAAAGTATGTCGTTATCTCAGGTCAAAGTGCACCAAGACCCCTAATCCATGCACCCCCCCCTTCAGTCGCGATTCTAGGCTATATAATGTACAAACTTAAAAGCAAGATGATTCATTTTACCCTACTTCTCCAGTTCTAATAATCACATCTCAAATGAATCAAAGAACTCTTCTAATACTGGAAGGAATAAGGGAATTCCTAAGTCACGTGCCCCAATATTTCTTGTTTTGAATAACTTTATTTTTTATTGACTTGTTTCGTTACTCCTGGCACTGATTTTGAGCCACATCAAAGCAAAGATGCTAGTAACACCAGCAACCCAAGCTCTGTCTTGGTTGATGATAGGGTTTGCTAAAATATATATATTGAGTTTGGATCTCACAGCTTGGTGGAGTAAACATTTCACAAACATGTTGTTTGTAATGGTGAACCTGAACGTGCGTTAGCTATGAAGTTGAGGTATGAAGGTAAGATTATACGAGAAGAGGTGACGCACAAAGCCACTGATACCATGGTACAAGAAATAGTAAGGTATAGTCTTAAAAACTAAAATTTTGCTATTTTTTGTATATTTTGTAAAAAATTAATTTGGCTTTCTAACTTACACTTTGCTATATTGATTATATTTATCAATAATCTTTTTTAATTGCATAGAGATATAATGTATTTTTATTCGGTGTATTATAGTAATTTTCTCCTGAAGTTGAATTTTCATGACTAACGCAATTCAACAGTATTTGTTTATACATAATAAGACAAAAACGGAAGAAAGTAAGCAAACCAAAACGAGTCGAAGTAAAGAGGAGCGAGTAAAGGATTGAGTGTCAGAGAGAGAGAATGAGAAAGAGAGAGTGAAAGAGAGAGAGAGAGAGAGAGAGAGAGAGAGAGAGAGAGAGAGAGAGAGAGAGAGAGAGAGAGAGA
>JAUUEB010509519.1:0-10070 GCA_032362205.1 Clione limacina | reverse complement strand
CTACTCTACTCGAGTAGTCTGTCCACACTACTCAAAGACTACTCTACTCGAGTAGTCTTCGAGTAGTTGGGAAATAATTCAACATATTTTGCGTTCTGAATCTGATAAATTTTTGTTCAACTTTGATTGACTTTGAATAAATTTTACTTTTTATACAATTTATTAATACATTATATCATTTTTTTAAATTTTGTTTCATGATAACGCAGTAATCTTTCAATTTTAAACCTTTGAATTTGTTCATTTAATGATTACTATTTTTAGTGACTTCTCAAAGACTACTCGAGTAGAGTAGCTACTCTACTCAAGTAGTTACCCTTAGATTTGTTTCGAGTAGCTACTCTACTCTACTCGAGTAGTTGAAAATGTCCAACTACTCTTCTCTGTTCAAGTAGTCCACCGAACTACTCGACCACAACACTGGTTTACATTTCTTATATGTTTCAGAGGGTCATGTGTTTTCTCAAGCGTTATGCTCAAAATTTACTCGACGTCAAATTTATTTAACGGTAGAAAACTCAATTTAAATGTGTCCAAAACGGAAACAGAAAGGCTCGAACGGGTTACCGTGAGCTGATTATATTATTGGACGGACTCACCTCCCAGCAATGTTTCACTGAGACGTCTTGCTTGATCTCAGATCACCAGGGAAAAGGAAGTGGTCTTTGCTTCCGTTTGTTGCTCTTTTCCCACCGTTTCTATAATAAGCACTTGAAAAACATTTAAAAACTCTAACTTCGATCCAACCTTTCGTAATCCAGTCACCCCACTATTGAAATACAGTCACAACTCAGGATGCAGCCTAGTCACTTCCACCGGCACTAAACAATCACATATACACATTGCAGCCGTCTCCACAGATACACATTCTCTTCTTTCCTGCTTGCTTATGCCTTTGGAAGCTTGTGTTTTGTTCTGTGCATACACTTTGCGATTAGCTCGCTTTTCCTATTAAAGCATCTCGGGTCTTCTTAAAACTAGATATAGTGCATATAGTGGATTTTTATCCAAGCATAAGTAAAGAACTCTTCATGAAATCAATAGAATTTGCCATAAAGTACATCCCAATATCTAAGGGAGAAGTAGAGCTATTGTTACAAGCTAGAAAATCAATCTTATTTGATAATAAAAATTCAAACTGGGAGAAAAAGAAATCATAATTTGACGTGTCTCAATGTACATATGATGGCGCAGAGGTTGCGGAATTGTGTGGATTGTACATTCTCAGCAAGATGAAAGAGAAATTCAAGGAAATAACTTCGGACTATTATTATACAGAGACGATGGTTGAGGGCCAGACAATTCGTGTAACTGTATCAGAAAAAATGAATGCCAAGTAGAAAATAAATGCTTATCTAAAGCAGTAGTATATAAAGCGAAAGGAGGAGAGAAATTTTACTTTGGCCAGACAGAAGATACTTGCAAAAAAAGATTATACAACCACAAACATGACATAACTAAGAGAAAAACAACTGCCCCGTCAACACACATATCAGAATTGAGTGAGAATGGTGAATAAATTGAACTTAAAGACATTAAGTGGGAGATATTAAAACAGTGCAAAATATACCAGAAAAGTGGAAGGAAGTGAGACCTATGTCTGAATGAAAAGCTGGAAATCCTGAAAAATCAAGACCCAAGATGCTTAAATACGAAAAGCGAGCTGATCGCCAAGTGTATGCACAGAGCAGAACCCAAGCTTTTAAAGGCTTAAGCAAACAGTAAAGAAGAGAATGTGTATGTGTGGAGATGACTGCAATGTGTATATGTGATTTTAGTGCCTATGAAAGTGACTAGACTGCATCCTGAGTTTTGACTTTATTTCATTAGTGGGGTGACTGGATTACGAAAGTTTGGAACGAGTTTTTAAATGTTTTTCTAGTGCTAATTATAGAAAAGGCGAGAAAGGAGCAACAAACGGAAGCAAAGACCACTTCATTTCCCTGATGATCTGAGAGCAAGCAATACGTCTCAGTTAAACATTGTAGGGAGGTGAGTCACCCCATGACATAACGGTAGACAACATGATATTGCACTTACGACCTCAGAAAACCTAAATTAGTTCATTGAATAAAAAAAGATAACGTGATTCACCCTGCTAAGAAACCTAAACCGTTAGCATTTTTTATGTTTCTGTTTTCCCCCAGAGATCGTTTCCGTACCATGACCAATGTGATGGGAGACAGCCTTGGAGCTGGTATTGTCAACCATTTCTCTGTGGATGAGATGCCACCAATGGACCACGAGATGCATGACCCTGGGGCCTCAGACAAGCACCCAAATCATCAGCTGGATACAACTACTTCGGTGTAACCAGCGCCTCAAAGTGACAACACACAAAGTTGTCTTAAATCCTTCTCTTTGATAGTAAACTGTTAACAGACATAGTTTCATACGATTTCGATGGTATGGTAACTATGAACTGATGTCCACAGCTTTTCTACCAACCAATTTGTCTTTATCTTTATGACGACAAACAAGGTCTAAGGCTCCGAATTAGATAACTTATCTTGTTCCTAATTTTTGAGCAACAGTTCACAGTGGTAATTGCACAGTATTTAATACTGCATTATGTTAATTCATGTAACATACATACCATTGGCAAATATGTCAATATGTACGTATTTTAATTTTATAAAATATTCTGTACAATTTCATTTTTTAGTTTTAAATTTGGTCGTTGTAAATTTGATCTTAGAAAATAGATTACTCAAAAATCCTATAGGTATTAAACAAATGTGACAAAATCCTTCGTGATTTTTCGGAACTGTAATTTTTCGTAAGTATTTTTGCAAACAGAGTTACTGATCTATGTTCTGTTACAGTAACATGAATTTGGAATACAACATTCCATAAGGGAATGCAACATTCCATTAGGGAATGCAACATTCCATTTGGGAATACAACATTCCATTAGGGAATACCACATTCCATTATCAAAATACCTCTAAAGTTACCCGTTTGTTCGTTGAGGTTTGATTGCTTAAAATGTGCATTTGCACAACCAATACGATCAATAAAAGATCATATTGATTTCTTTATGTAATTCTTTAATCAGATTATCTGGGTTGTTTGCAATGCACTACACTAACTGCTTTTTCAAAATCTCCATTACGATTGAACAAAACATCAATGATAAAGTATTTCCATTTTCAAAATTAAACTCCACTCATGCCAATTGTCTATTCACGTTACACTAAACTTCACACGATACATAAGTTCGTGTTTGGTTTAATTTGTCGTTTACAGTAAACTACAAGTTAGTTTACCTGTGAGTTTGTCTTCTGGTGTGCATAACTGCGTCATGGGCTATAGTTTGATGTTGGTGTTTTACGCAAAACAGAGCGAAATAGCATAGAGGGACGACCTTGCATAGGGTAGTTCATGACAATATTCCTTTATTCAACGTGGATTTTTTTTAGATTGGATTTGTATACATAAGATTTTTGTACTCAGCATTGCAGAATTAGTCTAGAATATTGATTGAGGGCAAACGATTTGCCCCATCCTAGAGCCAAGACCTCAAGTGGACTGCCTTACGGATAAGTGTCCCTGACATAATGCTGAAAGAACTTTGACATTTTATCTCATCTCGTTCATTCGATTATCATATTATCTCGATTGTTGTGTAAAAATGCTTTTTTCCTGAGTCATTTTTACAATCGAATGCGATTATTTTCCCCTGAATAGAAATTCTTAAAAGCGTTCTTGTTCATGCATTTTGTTTATCTAACTGATCATATATAGCTCCTCCCGGACACCTATGTGAGAATAATTGGCGCTAAGGGCGATGAAATATTTGATATTTAAAAGAAATATATTAATATGTATGTTTATTATTACCCGACACCGAGTATTTACTATATGTGGAGGGTATTGTGACGCCCGTGTTTGTCTGTCAGCACGATAACTCAAAAACTATAAACTAATAGACGTTAAATGTGGTACGATGTTGTTAATTAACTTGATGAACAACCCTATTTAATTCCAAAAATATATGTTATCAATTGACTGAGAAAGGGAATTTTTATCATTCTTATGTTAAAAAATAACTCCATCACCGTATCAGAAATTATTTGTCTGCAGTCAACACTGATGCAAAATGTTCATGAACACAACCGGGACATGATGCTTTCGCACCTTTAGCCGGGCGGGAACCTTTCGTGCATGGTGTGTTCACGCACCGCAAATCTTGCACCGCAAATCTTTTTCTGGATCGGTTAAAGAGTATTATTGATTGCAATCAAAGCAGTAATTTAATTTTCTCATTTTTTGTCTATACATATTTTGATTAAGTTATATTTAAGTAATACTGACATGGTACAATAAGGAAATATTTTATTTTACATAGTGTCCGGGTTTGTACTCTAACCTGAGTACTTATGTTTCAAGTTTGTCTTGTGTTTGTTGGATCATAGTTTTGGCACCGAATGTACGTTTCATATGCGTTCGATGCGTCTGTCATCCCAGCATCCGGCATGAGATATAGATATCATCTTCAGCGTAGCATTGCATCATCTCATTTCCTTTATCTGTGTATTTCTTTATCTGTGTATTTGTGAGTGTCTATTGACATTCTCTGACCTCAAAAACAAAGAACTGCGTCTGCAAAACCTTACGCAAAGTCAGTGAACTATCTTCGCGTCGATAAAGGGCTTGCTTACATTGACCTGTTCCATACATTCTTTAGTACACAAAATAAAATGTTCTTTATCATAGTGCACCACGTAAATTATCACAAAAGTGTTAGGTTTGACTACAATTGTTTTAATAGTGAAAAAGGGGAGGGGCCTTTAACCACTTTAACACTGTATAGGAAAATATGCTAAATTATTAAACCGGAAGAAGGTTAAATATTGGCAAATTGTAATGCATGCTTCTTATATGTATTGATATAAGCGTGGTATAAGTGCAATAGATAGTATATACTTATTTTAAACCGACTCTCTGGTGTAATGGTTAGGACGTCTGCGTAAAAAACAAATGCTCCTGGTTCTACTCCTGTCAGGAAATCTATTCTAATTTTTTGTAGAATATAAAGTTCTCAAAGTCAATGTCGGTTTCCCTTATCAAGATACCCAATAGCAGTGTTGTGGTCGAGTAGAGTAGTATACTACTCGAGTAGTACTCAAGTAGTTTTTTCGCTACTTCTACTCTACTCGAGAAATTTCAGAATTTTTTGAGTACTACTCTACTCGAGTAGTCTGTCCACACTACTCAAAGACTACTCTTCTCGAGTAGTAGTCGAGTAGTTGATAAATAAATCAACATATTTTGCGTTCTATTTCTGATAAAAAAAAATTCAACTTTGATTATTTTTGTATACATTTTCCTTTTTACGCTTTCTTCAATTTTGTTACATGATAATGTGAATACTGCAGTAATCTTTAAATTTTAAACCTTTGGAATTGTTCATTTAATGATAAAGATTTAAACAAGTTTTTAAACAACTTTCAACAACGAAGGTCTACCGTGTCTTTTAGACACTCTTTTATTCAACCTTGCTTCACGAGTGTGGATCTGTTTGACTTTTCTTAAAGTTCAACTGTTGTTGGACAAAACTTTGAAATGCTGTTTGTCTAACCTGGAAATGACAAATAACATTACAAGTTGTTTTGCGGTCTTCTCGAAAATAAGCCCTACCAGTGGGCAATTTGTCTTTGTTAAAGAAAGCATATTTTTCTGAGAAGAGAGAAAGCATATATATAATACTATGAGATATATAAAATATATACGTAAACTTTGTTTTGTATTTTGTAAGCTTCTAATGAAACAGAAATTACAACGGAAACTAGAAACTTTTTTAACTCATTAAATATCGGTGAATAGCTAATGGCAATACATTTTATCGCTTCTTTTTCGGTTTCAACAATTCTCTCGTCTTTGTAGAAGTCATAAATAATGGACCCGTCATTTATTTTAATCACTCACTCGCTAACTCTCTCACACCACCAATCACTCGCTCATACACTCATTCATTCACTTAATCACTTATTTACACATTCACTCACTCACTAGCTAACTCACTCACTCACTCACTTACACACTCACTCACTCATACACACACACTCACTCGCACACTCACTCACTTACTCACTCAATCACTCACTTAATCAATCAATCAATAACTCACTCCTCTCGCTTTCAGGAAGTAGCCAAGATGTCAGACGCATTTTGTTTTGATCCCGTAAAACCGTCAATATTATAACATTTTCGCAAAACCAACCACTAAATTTCAACGTTTAAATACAACAGCAAAGTAAAGGCATACGTACTTGGTTTGCAATATTATGTCACTTCTTTTTCGACTACTTCGTATTAATTAAATTGTCTACATTTTGTGGAAAAGTAACCAATAATCGACTTCAGCCAGCTGTAAGTACATTATCTTTCTTTCTCATACCTTTCTCCGCCCCTCTCCTAGTGCAAACACTCGAGACAGAGACAGTCTGATGGCCTATTTAATTGTTGCGGCCAAAGAAAAATCGCTCACAACAGCGAAGTGTCAACAAGTACTGATCACAGACCAAATAACTGGAGTGAACTCAGCGGTCGACGTTTTATGTTTACGATTTTCGTGGACCATATTTTTAGAGCACAAACTTTTGACAGTTGTTTTGCAGCCACGTGTTAACCGACTTATACCCAGTGGAGACGTCGAATTGAACCCCGACCCTTTCACTTTGAGGAACAATTTGTTGCGCTCAGTCGCATTATGATCACTCAGTTTGACTACCTGACTACCGATTGAAATGACTAAGAGAAACAATACAAACAACACAATCAACACTCGGGTTGACTGAAAGTAAGAGCCAAGTGAAAGGAGATGTGAAAGAAATGAAAATAGACGTGAGAACATTGAAGGATAAGATAACAAGTATGGAAGGAAACAATGCTTTTCTGATGCTTATTTATTGTTTAAATCACATTGTATACTTTAAGTGAACTTTCTTGACAAGACGGAGAAACTAAGAATGACAAAATCGCGTTTTTAGAATATGATTTGACGTGCTAAGCTATAATCCTGAAATATCACGTAATGTGTTTAAGGTCATCCATACAATGTATTTGACCTCGGTCTTATTGACACATGTAATTATCCTGAATTTGTTCTATAAATACCGCCGGAGTGAAAGGGCGCTTAACTTTGACAAACTACTCTCTGATAATCACTCATTTGATACAAAGTTTGTCAAATTGTATTCTTTACAGACCGAAATATCAGCATTTGAAATAAATAAAAATGACAGAATATCATGTGCAACAACAACTAGTTGCTTTGTTATCTATTCTGTCAGCGATCTTTAAAATCGATGGCAGTGAATCCGTCATTCACTTTATTGATTTCAATAATAACAATCTAATAAGATTTCCTTGTATTTTCCTCACAAAATGCAAAGACAACATGTTTACATAAAATCCATAAGAAGTTAGATAAATGTAACTAAGATTATTCAAATGGAGTGAACAAATAACTACGATAAGGATATGTAAACATGATTGTGTGGATTACTTCCTTGATGACAACCATGATGTGCTAGTATCGTTATGAGGTCAAGTACATAGTGTTTACAAATAGTAGTACTCTGTCACTTAATGAATAACATAGTACTCGATAAGAACATGAAAAAATAATTTATAGAACTTGTGGCTTAATATGAAGTATGATTAAAGAATGCAAGGTTTGTATATGTACGCGTCTTAGAATGTGATTTTATCATGTTTCCTAAAAATCTGTATTGATATATCAATAAGTATCACTTGACTCTTTATCACGATGCCTGTCCTCTTTAACATTTCTCATGTGTATCTCTTGACTCTTCATTACTGTCTTCTCTAAACAGTCATGGGTCACCACAAAGGACAATTACGCGAAGTTGATGATTCTGTAAATATAATTAAGATTATTGATTATTAATTAGGTTCATGCCTTGTACTGTACTGTGATTGTTGACGACATGAGCGACTCGACTCATGTAAATAGGTCACTGACATCTCTTGACATTCTTAGTTAAAGGGTCTTGACGAACTTCCTTGTTTCAAGGTTTAGAATGCAGAGTTCAAAAACAAGTCTAAGCTCTCAAACAAGACACCTGTTATTTCTAGAAATCTGACAACGGCAATAATGAGCACTGGACACGTCTTTTTTTGCTTGGTTCATTTGTTCGTGAATTTCCCATATTGTAGGGTTCTTGTAAAACTTAATCTCTCGCGAAACCTCATATGCTTTATTTGGGAGGAGGGAAAAATCCAGTTGACAATAATGGTTGAGATTTCTTTTTCTTGTAGTTTCCCCCCGTTGCTGATATGTCGTCTGCTGTACTCAACTTCTCTAGACACGTTCGGTAAGACGTGACAATTGTCATGGAGAACCTCATGAATGAATGGTTAAGTTCAGAAACAGGGAAAAACAGGGATATACCACGATGTTTAGAAACCACAACATTGAAACTCGCAAAATATTAAACTTTGCGAAAATAAGACGTTTACAGTAGTTTAATCCGACCTAAAAACTTGAGTGAATTGAATGAGTCGATACTATTTTAAACTATAAATTCTTGACGACCTTTGATGATTCTTTTATTTTTCACTGATATTTTTAACATTCAACTATTAACACTAATGCAGAACAACTTCTTTGTTTATAAGTTCAAAGTTCAATAAAAGTCTTAGTTGTCCCGATTTCTAAATAATTCTATCTTTAATTGCAAGTGAATTAAAAAATGGTTGTGACTTGTACAATTTCTTGCCATTGTTATATTGAACATATAAATCGCAAAACAATAACAAAAATTGTTTTTATCTGTCAGATATCGATCCATTTAGAGACTTATAACAACACTTTTGTCTAATTGGACTGAAATTTACTCGGTAATTTAGAGTTAGGTGTTGGCAAACGTTCCTGAGAATGGCGGATGAACTTTAAGTAGTTGAATAGTATCAACAAAATCAAGTATCGATTTTCTAATTTTTTCTAATTGAATAATGTGATTTTTGTTTCATAATCGATGGCCTTATCATTTAAAATAAGCTCTCCATATCTTTTTATTTGTTTTATTTGAATACATTGGTTTCAGCATTTATAAGACTTCAAAAGAAACAAAAAAATCATCGCTCGTCATAAAAAATATAGTTGTTGATATAATAGGACAAACGGAATCGACAGACAGATAAACGGTCTTGTTTACGATCGTTCACGAAGATAATGTTATAGTAAACAATATAGTGACAACCTTAAGTTTAGAAAAATTAAAAGGGCTTTGTCAAAATTGCATACATAAATTGGTTAAAAAAACAATGTAAACCATTACAAATCTAAATGCAAGGTTACATACTTTTATTAAGAAAGTCATGCTTATTTAATATATCTTACGAACTGATACACAAACTATTAACTGGAAACTTAATGTAAACTAGCGAATTTGTAGCATCAGTGTTACACGAATTCCTAGAATTAAAAACTCAACAGAATAACAAGTACAAGAAGAAGATATTATCCAAAGACACCCCCACCCCTTAGGTTTTCAATGCATACATTTTTTTAGAGAAAGATTACCCCTGCAAAAACCAAGGCGCTAAGTCCTCATATTCACCAAAGTTTGAAAAGAAGGAGAAAGAATCCAAAGACCAATTTAAACTCTTGTGTTAAGTCGTTAAATGTTAATAAAAATATGATTCCTTCAAAAGCTCAGGCGCTTCGCGTCTTCTGCTCCCACATTTTGAAGAGGAAGAAGCTGAAAGTATTCCTATAAAAACTCAAATATTTGTAATGTCATCTTGTTTTTCATTTCAGTAATATCCGTTCACGGACCTTTGACATAATCGTCACGTAAACAAACTTACAATCATACAAATAAGTCTATATTGTTATAGATAGATCATTGACATTTCTTGACACTCTGAGTATATGTGTCTACGAGTGATTATAAAGCTCAAGAACATCCTTGTTTCTAGGCTAAAATAAACAGAATATGCTTATTAGATTAAACACGTCTGAGAATAACTCATACAAATCATGAACAGAGAGAATAATGTTTTGTTAATGTGATCTTTACGTCCACTATGGACAT
>JAUUEB010509508.1:0-10070 GCA_032362205.1 Clione limacina | reverse complement strand
GTCCTCTCCATAGGCAAAAGTAAACTGTTGGATATGGCTTTATGAATTAGCCTGTATTGTAGTATACTTGTCTGATGTCATAGCAATTTATATAGCGCTTAAATGACCTTTTTGAGTCGATAGTGCTGTAAAACCATACATAAATAAATAAAACAATCATTTGACAGAATTAAATCAACATACTGTTGTGTAATGCACATTTTTTTCAGGTAGGATAAAGCTATAGAAATTAAATAACTTCATTTACTTTTCAAAGAAAACCCCCAGCAAACTCCTAGATCAAACATTGAGTTAGCGCAAATTAGACTTCATTAAAAAAAAGAAGAGAGAAGTCATTCGTCACTGAACAAAGATGTGATTGATTCTAACTACTCAAGTCTCACTCTTTTCTTTGATGGTTCAACAGCCTCACACCCCAAACTTGACAACAATGTTTTGTACAACTGTGCACAGTCCCCAGACAATGACAACTCTTTTTCCTGCATAATGACTTTCCTATACCTTATCTGTGCCTTCAGATTTTCTACCCTTTTCCCTACCATCAATCTATCAACATCCTCTTTCGTCATACAAACACCTCCCTGACCAAGAACAGCATTCATAATGTCCAAGTGCTTTTGTCTGTCTTTAATGTCCTTCTCACGTTTTTGCCTTTCATTTTCAACTAGTCTTCTCAACACAATCTTCCTAACTTCTCTTTCATCTCGTATACTCTGACGTCTGATATTCTTACCATGCTTTCGGGCAATAGACAACAGACGAATGGCTTCTCTCTTTCTCTTTTTGCGCATCCAGTAACCAGTGCGATTATGCTTCCACATGTTGATACATGATCTCAAATGCAGAGATGCATTTCGTCTTTTGGAGATATCAAAGTCCAGGTCGCCAAACAGCCTTTCACCTGTCAAGTTAGATAATGGGCATGTTTTAAGGACATCAATCACATCTTTGTCCAGTTCCCCAGAAAATATCCCATCTCCTATAAAGTCATTCAACTGACGACTAAGAACTTCACTGCTCTTCTCACAGATCAACTTAAAGGCTTTTCTAAAAGTATCAGAATCAGTGTCTACTCCAGAAATGTTTAAACTGGGTGTGATGAACTCACTAAAAACAGGAACACCTGTGTTGAAAGTAAAAAACTGCTGAAGCAACTTGACATAAGGAGGAAAATCAGCATAGGACTTATCACTATTCAATAACATCCAATATGGATTAGTCACAAGATAGTTAAAATGTGCTAGAGCAGAAACCATAGACAAAATATCTGCATCATTCAAGTCTGCAGTGATGCTTTGAAGTTTTAGATTATCATGTGAAACTTTGTTTCCAAGAAAATCAAGAATGTGATCCTTGTGATACACAAGGGCTGATGCATTGTCAAATACATTATTAAAGCGGTTAGATCTATAGCTAGAAAACCTAGACTTTTCATTTATAGATTCCATGAAGACAAGCCATTCACTTCGGCAGCCATTCTTCTCATCACCACGAGGTCCAAAGACATCAGCAGCTGCCCGAATTACTCTCAAAGCACTTGTTTCACCACAATTTTGAAACCTAAAAAATTTTCCTGGTTCTTTGTCTCTACCCAGTTTCACATTGTTATCTAAAAAATGAGCCTCTATTTCTTTCAAAGCAGTTTCTGCAGCATTACTCAAACCCAGAAGAAAATGTGCATTACAAAAAAGAAAATGTGTTGTACAATCTGTACCTAGAAATTCATTTTTATATGCAGCCATTTTCTTGTCAAAAAGCTTCATCACTGAAGCCCTATCACTCATCAAACATTTCATTTTTACAAGCATTTCTTTGAATAAACCATCTCGTTCAACAGTTTCATCCTGAAGACAATAAATGTCACATAAGTCTGTTAACAATGAAATTGATTTTTCTAATAAAGTATCAGCTGTCTCTGAAGCAATTTCACTGTAGCCTAAGCTCATTGTCCCCCCATTTGATAAATTCATATGTCTTTCTAGATATCTTCTCTTTGATCTTCCTGTCTCATCTGTCCCTAACATATAATGGTTAGAGTTTCTAATCTCTTCAACAGCCTGAGTTTTAGAAAGAAACATTCCCTCACTGCACATATTTAAGGCTGTTTGTGTTGAAGGCAGATCCTGCATTTGAATTTCCTGATTATAAAGATACTTTGAAACAATATTTACAACTTTAGAACATTTAGTTGCAGCAACATCTGCTTCTCCTTGCAATGACATGTATGTAAGTCTAATGTCATCTGAATATGTATTATTAATCTTTCCTTGACATTTGACATTAACACTAGCTATGCTTTTTGATTCACAAGATTGCTCTACTTCTAAAATGGATCCTGCAGTGATCATAACATTTTCCAATTGTTTTTTGTAGTTTGATTTCTGTTGCTGCTCTGATCTTTTCTCCTTTTTAAGATGACAAATTGTTTCTTCAAGTTGACAAATTGATTCTTTAAGAGTTTCAATGTCAGTCACATGTTTATCAATGAGGTTTTGTTGATGTTTAACATTTTCATGAAGTTGGTCAGATTTAAGAAAACTGATACTGCAGGCTTGAATACCCTTACTTTTGACAAAATTATTCTTGCATGTTTGAATGCCCTTAGATGTTGATGTTTTACTGTTTTTTTCATTAAGTTCAAGTTGCATTTCATCTAATCTAATCTTTTGACTTAGTTTCTCTTTCTCAAGCAGCTGATTTTGGTTTTGCAACAGTGACAATGCTTTTCTCTCATTTGACAGTTCATTTTTAAGGGCAGCTACTTCATTCTGTGCATGCTTTAGATCTGATTTTAAAACAGTTACACTAACATCTTCCTCTATAGGAACATCTGGGTGAATACTTAATATTCTGGGTGAAAATAAAGGTATTTTCAGAAATTCTTCCATGTCTAAGGGTTTGTTTTTTAACTTCAGTTTGTCTTTCTTGGCTTTAGACAATTTATTTCTTATTTGAGGGCCAGTTGGTGTGATGGACAATGGTTTGAGAAAAGCCTGAACCCACTTTATAACAAAAGATTCTGAGAGACATTCTTTAACTCTAACATTCTCAAGTGAAAACAAAATAGACATAGAGGGTACAAAGTCAAGTGGTGGTGACTACATAAGTACATCTCCAAGAAGGACTGTTCTAGTTAAGCCAATTTGTAATAAATCATCTGGAACAGTACTGAAGTTCACATCCTGATTGAGGAAGCTAGCCGACTGGTCATGATTCTCCCACAAAGAGCAGGTCTTTTCAATCCTGTGGTGAAGCTGAGAAACTGTAACCATTTGTCCAGGGAACAACGTCAGAAACCATGACAAGACCTGTAAGAAAAAGATAATTTAATTTTAAACCCTATTATACAAGAGAGAAGTTGATTGGTTATTCTTCCACAAATCCTGCAGGTTGAATTGTTGTAAAATGTTTATGGACAATTCTTAAGTATAACTAAGGGGCAGAAGATGAAACGCTTCCGCTAACCCCGCAGGGATTTTCAAAATGAGCTGTTGAAAAGATTTATTATGGACAGTTCTCAAGTATAACTAACGGTCAGAAGATGAAACGCTTCCGCTAACCCCGCAGGGATTTGCAAATTGAGCTGTTGAAAAGATTTATTATGGACAATTCTTAAGTATAACTAACAGTCAGAAGATGAAACGCTTCCGCTAACCCCGCAGGGATTTGCAAATTGAGCTGTTGTAAAGATTTATTATTGATAATTCTTATGTATAACAAACTGTTGAAAAAGGTCATACAGTTTGTCAGAAGATGAATCGCTATCGCAAATTCACACAGGGATTTGCAAATTGAGCTGTTGAAAAAGATCAAATATATAGTGATTCCAAAGTACAACCTATCATCATTAAATGACATGCTTCCACAATTCCTGCAGGGATTTGTAGATTGAGCTGTTGAAAAAATCATCAAATGTATGGATAATTTCGAGTTATAACCGATCATCAGAAGATTTAATGAAAATCCTCCCTTGGATCTTTCTAAAACTTCCATAACTCCCATAACTCAAAAATCCTCAAAGAAAGATGGCACTCATCTTGAGATGAAAATGTGTTATTTATTGCAAGAAAAAAAACATTTTTTTTTGGGGGGGGGGTTTACATGGAGATTTTTCCCTCCTTTGGAAAGTGAGCCTCTGACCCCGTCCTTAGGGACTCACTAAGAAGTGAGTTAGAATGTACCTAGAACAATAATACATGAAAAAGTAAAATTTTACCCCAAATATTACGTCTAGTTGAATAAAAATTTCAATGTGGAGATGGCACGAAAAACCTAAAATGTCAAGGTAAAATATACTTACAACATCCCATGTTGCATTAGCTTCTCCTTTCAGTGAAGAAAGCTGCACCAGAATTCGGTTCGTGAGTGCCACAGACGGTAACTGGGGTCTTCGTCCTCTTCCGTTCATCAGAAAGTGACATTGCAGTGCACTGTATGTGTCGTCATCTGTGAAAATGCAAGAAGGAATGTTTGTTAAAATTAATTCTCAGTCTCAAAAGAAAGAAGCAAAGACGATTTCTGAAAGTCTTAGTCTTAGCCCCCCCCCCCCCTCCCAATCAACCCATATGCAGCCTAAGCATATCTTAAGATAAAAAAAAGAGCCACATCTCATCATTTTGGCTATTTCTAGTCAAGACCCTCTTTAGTTTTCTCCACCAACTCTGATCAACCCTACCTTTAAAGTTTTGAATAATGGACAATCTTTGTGATAGGTAGCCTTCCCTTGCCCATATGCCTAGGCCACCTGTAGGTAAAATTTGGCCCTGCCCCCCCCTTTAGTTTACCACTCTTCCTTATAATATAACAAAACTCTTTTTGATAAGGCAGGTGCACCCTTACCCTTGTGTCTATGGCCCATAGGCAAATTTGGCACTGACCCAATGTTGTTAAGCTGATTTATACTTTGATTTGAAAGTAGGGGTTTACAGGGTTGTTTCCAAATTGATTTGCTGTTGGGTTTGTAAACGAGTGATGACTGCCTGTCACTGGGCTCATCAAAAGACCCCCTCCCTCTCCAGTCCCAGGAACCCTTCTTGTTTGAATATTATGAATAGATAATAGATAGGGTGCCTGCCATTTACCATAGAATGACACCCCCATTGTAAGTTAATAGTAATAAGAGTTAAGCCAAATGGTACCATAAACACGGATAAAAAACAATAACAATAACAATAACAAACAACAGCGTTTTGCATGTTTCTCATTAATCATGCTATTTGCTTCTAAATTGTTCTATTAACTTTTTATTTGAAAATTGTATTCACTTTTTCATATACTCAAGATAAACATAAAGAAAGAAGATATGCTAGTGCTAGTCCAAAGTTAATGAATTTGTCATTAATTTACTTGGTTTATCGAAACATCAAACTATGAAACCGAAACTAAATTGACATGTAGGACAGTTGGCTATTCTGAATCGTAAATCTAGGTCAATGCTTGAATACTTCATTACTTAAATTCTTTTTTTGATATATTTACGATATTTATGAACACAATTAGCATTAAACATGAGATACTTACGTATATTGATGATTCCATTAACTCCAAAGGATGAATTTGTATCAACAATCCCATCAGACCGAGTGCACTCGATCATGTCGGAGGGAGTCGCTCCAGTCGTCGGAACTGACATTGTAGCGTAGCTACAGCTGCCTCAAAAAAGCTTGTCTCGAACGTAGAGGCGTCTCACAAATATAAACATAGCTTCACCGTGTAGCACCACATCTCTTACAAAATAACACAGATAAAAGGAAAAATGTCACTTATTTACATTTCTGTCGCACAAAATCCAGTTTTCCGAAGAAATATTAAAGAAATCACGATTCTTTATCTTCACACTGACAGCAGACGGCGTTCTTTTTAATCAACAGAAAAAAAGAAGCACCCGTATGTAGATACATTTATCTACCTTCTTACAAAGAAAACCGTATCAAAATCCGTTCGGGCACGAAGAAGCTAGAGAAAGTTAATCGTGGTCAGGTCATTTGGGAGAAAAAATTCTGAAGCCAAATCAGCGATAAAATATGATTTCCTCATGTTAGTTTTGATTAAAAACAAAACCATTACAAAACTTAAAAGATATAACTAATAAGTTCATTCTAAAGAGAATTAAATGCCTATGACATTGGTATAAAGTTTTTTGCAATTGGACCAAGGTAAAACGCACAATTCTGATTTAAAAATCGTGAAATATGCCATTTCTCTTGCTCTCACGGAATTTGTCACTCGTAAAAAGGGTCGGTTTGGAGTACCTAATAATATCTATCAAATGAAATAAACACTTTTAGTTTTGAGTATATCTAAGAGGAAAGGCAAGATACATCAACTTAATCAGGCTGAATGTAGATGCAGAGACACCAAGATATATGTTAAAATCATATTGGCCATTGTTTGCATAACTGCCCAGATTTTCATGCCTTTAGTAAGTTAGTAACTATTCTAACCATGAGCCCATCTACTCTGTTAGTAGCAATGTTGTTATGTTCTATCATGATAAAAAAAGAGCCCTCACCAAACAGATAGTGACTTCTAAGGCCCTACAATATCATAAAGATATTCACAGACAATTACAGGATATGCCCAGAGGAATGTCCAACCATAACATAGCATACAAATATAACTGCATCATGTCAAATTTAAAAAAGAATTACACTTCAATCATGAAATAGACATTAAAAATAATTAAGGATCAATATGAGAAGAGCTTGGCTCTTTTAAGTAGGTCAGAAACAATACTTTTATTTTACATCAACAATACAACACAAATTGCTGGCCATTATAATCGTAACAACACGGAATGTGCAGATCATTCTAGAATTGTGGCAATATTTCAACACAACATCTTGTAACAGCCAATATTTCATTATTTCAACAAATTGTATTAGCCAATGTGGCAATATCTCAACATCTTGTGACATGTTCTCTGAAGTAAAAAAGTAGGCTAGTTTGAGATGGTGGCAAGAATGACAACAACATATCAAAATATATTATTTGTTATGCCACAGTTTTGTCCGGCGCAATGATACGACCATGTTAACGTTTGATTCTGAGCCAACAACAGCAGTCGTAATACACTCTTGCGCAACATAAATAAGGCTGATCTTGCTGCAAAAAAAACTTGGACCCTGTTCAACAACATTTGGCTTTCTTCTTTTTTTCAAACAAGTCTGATCTGGAATGACGAACATCTGAAACACAGAAGAGAGAATTGTTTCAATATTGTTGTTTTAATAACTTCATTGGTTTCTCAATTCAAAAACAATTGTGGAAATGAAGATAAAAAAATTTGAAATAGAGTCTATAAAACCTCGCTGTGTCTGAGAAATTATAGTTGATAATGAAAAAAAATTGGAATTCCATAACAGAATAAGGATCATGCGAAATATTGGATGTAGAAATAGTAAAATTTCTTGATGAATGGTCTTAGATTTGATTTAAAACTCAGTAAGCATTTTACTTTTTTAGTGAAACAGAAAAATATGTGCAAGACTTATAAAAACCTCTGCCTGGTATAAACCTTGAGTCATTACTTACTTATAAGACTGTTACCAATCTGAACTGAGGGGCCAGCATTTGACTCTAACTCGCTTTGTAAGGATGTATCGAATGACATGCATATAGCCCTGAAGAAGAAGTCTTGAACGTTTTCTCCTGTCAAATGAAAAATATGAGAAAATTTATAAAATTGACAAAACAAGATTGACAACAAGTTACATACAGAGCAGCTTTATCATTTTAAGGGTGTGTGGGGTATAGCTTCATCACTGTTTCAAAAACTGAAGTCCTCCACATAGGCAAAAGTAGACTTACATATCGCTTCATTCGACTTGTATTGTGGTATAATTGCCTGATGCCATATGTTTTTAACTGAACCTTTAGGGAATGTTCACATATAACATAAGCCGCCCTCCCTCCAGACAAGCAAGCATAAGCATTTCATGACACCCCCCTCCCCCATCCCATTGCTTACAATACATAAGCATAGCATAACGATTTGTTGCACACATATTGAAATTACTATACCATTGACCATTTTAGATTAAAGCACTTACAGTCAAACCCCGATTTCAACATGATTTCTGGTGTAAGGTGAAAAATCATGATGTATCGAGTTTCATGTTATACCGAGGTCTTGCTTATATCATGCCCTAATCAATACAAAAACATATTTTATGCATATAGAGACCTAATAATAAGGTTACAGTAACTGTTACTAGATGTTAGGCCTGTCTATAATCTAAATTTGGGACTTCCAACAATAAACAAAAAACAGTTGTCTTATTACATCAAGCATTTATTTAAAAAAAAAGAACTGAACTTTGACTGTGATTTCAAAGACTTAGCATTGAAGATGGTACACTCTCTTAGAGTGTCAACTGTTCCTCTTGCATCATCAGCATTAGGCCTGTTCTCAAAGAACTTAGAGATCCTCTCTAAAAAACAAATATGCAGGTTTCATAAAGAAACGAAATATGATTTTATTAAAACCATCAAATAATCCTGGCAGAGGTGCTAAAAGAAGTTGTTTTCTTAGATGATCGGTTTTCTACTCCCCCATTCCCTCCAGTGAAAAAAAAGTTGCGTTGTATGGAGGTTGATTATGTAAGAAATAAGGAAATTGGTGACCAGTAAAAAGTGACGTTGTATTGAATTCGCGTAGTCCGTAATTCGTGTTATAAAGAGGTCTTTTTTTACAAAGAATAATAAGGAAAAACCTGCGCTTTGCTAAAATTGATGTTCTATGGCATTTCACGTTATATGGAGTGAGGTTGTACGGGGTGTTGACTGTATATTGAAGTTTAACTGTATCCAATAGTTAAACACAATATAGGACAAAATAGGTAAATATTGTTTTCTAAGAACATTTAATTCAAGTTTAAAATGCATTCAAACAGAAAATTTGAAAAAAGGCATAAAAATGACTAGAGATCACATCATCTTCTTCTTCGAAACTATTATTCAACCAAAATGTATTGCTGACATAAGTATTTGTATTACCCCCCCTCCCCCAAGATAAGCAACTGATGAACTCCCCGTCCCCCCTGCATGCTGACGTAATATGTGACCATTCCCTTAACAGCATAAATAATGAAGTACCTTCTATAGTCAGATAGCTGCTACCCTCTTGGAGAAAGGATGCATGCAAATGTTCAAACATAATTATGTAAATAAAGCATTGGCTAACATTATGTCACTTCTCTTGATTTGCTCACAACCAATTTGATTTGATTGAGTTACTAGAAGGGGATCAAAACATCAACATAAAAAATCATCATTTTCCTTAACAAACCATTTTTTGATGACATTGCCCAGAATTCCGCCTCTAGCTGGTTGGCATATTTGACTGCTGTTTTCTCAATATCATTGTAGCTAGCTGGTGACTGAAATAAGAATAAATTAAAATTCATTAATTATTAACAATGTTGATGGGAAGATTATTTTTAAGTGAAATCACAATTTCAGAGTTTTTAAGAAAACCAACATAAAAGAATGTTAGGGATTGCATATTCATTACTGCCAATGAAAAATGGTTTAATATACTGAGAAAAATTGCTGACAAAAAATAAGACTTTTTTTTTATTACATTTCAAAATGACTGTTTTATCTACAGAGCAGCTTTACAAACATATCACCTTTAATCTCTGTAGAGAAGGTTAATAAATAAGGATATAATTTATCAACAAAATAGAATTGTTTGATTGTGCAAGTAGTGTCAGACTTTGATCGTACTCATAACTTTTCTCATCTCGGAGCCACTTCACATGCAGACATGTACATAGTTTCAAAACTACAAGGTGCTAGGGGGTCATGATGTGTTTAATCTTGCCTCATCATTTAATCTATCCTCGACGGTTTCCATCGCCCAGCACCTAATCTTCTGTTTTAATGATATGCTATAAACAGTCATACTCGCTTTAAGCATACAGTAAAACCTCGTTTGCCCGCCCCCCCGATGCGCCGCCAGCCCCGCTTGCCGCCAGGTTTTTCTTTTGCACGAAAAAAATCTCTATTTAAAGTCTATTCTTCCCGCCACCGCCATCCGCCAGCTATTTCTAATGTACACAACTATA
>JAUUEB010509497.1:0-10071 GCA_032362205.1 Clione limacina | reverse complement strand
TTTAGACCATCCCTATAAATTATCTGACATAGGTATTATTGACACATGTCATTACACTGAAATCGGTCTATGAATACCATCAGAGGGAAAGGGCGTAGGAGTTAGTGCAAACTACTCCTGTATTCAGAAATAACTGCCCGGTTCAAGCAATTCTGCTTGCTGATCGTCAATCATGATGCGGGAAACTTACTTTACTTTATATAACTTCAGATGGGTATCCCTTCAGAAAGTGGCCAGTGGTTGAATTGTTATTGAAAGTACTAAGCCATATTAGATATATCTAAAAGCTGTCAATATCTCTTGGTGTGAAAATCAACTCATGGATTTGAACTCTGCATATTTATTTTTTGTTGCTTTTAAGTTTTTCGCACTTCACAACTCGCATCAATTATATCATACTACTAATTATTAGGTTTGATAAAATGTTACTTAAAAGTGCATGACCATTTTATGCAAAATTCTTAAGATGCTTTAAATATCTATGAATAGCTTCATATTGCAAGCACTTCAGAAAGTGGCCAATGGTTAAATTGTTATTGATGTATCTGAAAGCTGCCAATATCACTTGGTGTGGAAATCAACTCATGGTGTAAAACTCTGCATATTTTTTTCGGGTGGATTATATAATAACTAGCGGTTTTACTCGGCGTTGCCTGGTTATCTTCGCTGTTGAGTCAGTTAAGAGACAAATTGAGGGAAAATATAATATATTTTCAGTCTAGTGTTATCGTCTTGAATATTACACACTGGAAGGATTTATATTAGGGTATCTAGTACATCACACTTTAATGTACAACTTAATGTTTTCTTTTGAAATCTTAACTATTTTTTCTTACTCATTTCCAGCCAAAATTTGATATTTTGAAACCGAACTTAATAAATAATATCAATGATAGAGATCATTTCTATAGCACATTGAACAGCCCATAGTCTGGCTCAATACACTTTACAATCTACTATTACCCTGAAAGACTCAAAAGACACACCCAAGTATATTTTCACTTTCCCCGAAGCATAAATAGATGTTCACCTGTTAGTCTCTCAAATCCTTCATACTTGTACAATACCTTACACCCTGGACTGTTTGTTCATAGTAAGTAAACAAAAACAGATATTTTCCTGACATTTTGCTTATCTTCTTCAACACAAAGGGTTCTGTTTTTCAGAATATCTATTTCAGAAAATTGTGTTTAAATACCTGGATTAGATTAAATGTTATCTTAAGAAACATTGACAAACACTACGTGTAGCAATGATTATTAAGAGTGAACGTAAGGGCTGAATTAAAAATTGGAGTTACAATGCTAAACACTTGATATTAAAAAGTTAACTTTAAAGTATTGTCAAATCATTTACAAAGAGTTTAACACATTCTAATATATATTAACACATTTTTATTGCATATATACAACAATTCCAACAGATAACAGCCCAACAAATAGGCATTTGTATAAATATTCAAACAACATACTTTATAGCATATTATACAAATGAAATGATGACATTATTATAGCTTATTGCCAGGACTTCAGTGTGCAGAAAAAACAGTCTAGAAAAACACCTCCGATATAGATATACATTATTTATATAGAAGTAACGCTTACAAGAGCTTCTTTTTATCAAACCAGCCACTTATGGTTAAAGAGAAAGCTTGGGGAGACAAAGCCCATCCCTGACATCAACTCATGATAAGTTATATTGACAGTGCTACTCAGACATAGAGGTTTCAAGTTATAGCACTACACTTTCATCTTACCCAGTCATACTATACTGACATTGGGCAGACCAGTCTTAACATGAATCTCTTCATGCCAGGCACCAGGCAAAAAATTCCCATTTTTACAAGTCTTAAGTATGACCTGGCTGAGATTCAAACATCCAATCTTCAACTCAATGGGAATCATTTAGACAAATAAATAGGTTCTTTTAGTCGTGGAACTGGTTGGGTCGTTTACAAACTGTTTTCAGGTAACCTCCTGGCCAGACTACTACCTTTACGTCTTTAAACAGATTGGCCTGACATAGGATATAAATATAATCAAAGATCCACATATTTAGTCTACAATATCTGTTTCAGACCTAAAAGTCTGTCAAGACATGATGCCACTTGGGTTATAAACCTAAATTAGGTTACTGTAGATATTTAGGAAGTAATTTCTGGAATGACACTAACAGGGTCATGCCCCTAAAGTTTTGTTTTTGAAAAAAGGGAAAGGTTATCTAGGAACAATTTTCAGTAACTTTCCTAACTGATAACTAAGCCATCAAAAGTCCCTAAACATCAACTTTGACCATATTTGGGAAGTCCATGTCAACTTGTGATTTTCTGAAAGTCACCATTCTTGATGATCAAAACCCTTCGAGATCACAATGGAAGGTTAGCCTATCCTTCAGAGACACCAACAAAGCTCAAACTTCTAAATCTGAAGAGCTGGCATCTTGGTTGTCAGCAGTAGCAGCAAAAGAACTTGAGCTGGTATTGGCCATGGACATATTGAGAAGCAGTCGTGCCCTTGGTCTCTCAGATGTGTCAACGGGCTCACGATCTGCTTTGTCATGTTTGTGCTTGTGTTTATGTTTATGTTTGTTCTTATGCTTCTTCTTCTTCTTGGACTTGTGGTGGTGTGAGTGAGAACGTTCTTTGTCTTTTGATGACTCACCTGTGCCACGATCTGGAGATACAAAAAAAAGAAAATTAAAATATAAATTAATAATTAAAAAAAAATATCAGGTGTCTTGTTTAAAACAGGAGTTGATAAAAAACCTTCCACCTACAGACTATCTTTAACAACTTTAACCCTAGATATTTTTAATATGGCAATCAAATATTGGAAAAAGAATATAACAGCGAGCTATTGTTCAATGCTAAATGAAAATGCCAGATCAACAAACCATCTGACACAAATAATAAGTCTTATTCATTGATTTGTGTAAATATTGTTGACAGTATTACTTAAATCGACAATTTATCTTAAATTGATTTATTCTAAGACACAAAAACATTTATTAATACTAGGGTTAAGTTCAACAGAATTTTGTTTAAATCAAAATCGCACAACCAGACATTAATATGGGTTAAAAGGGTAATGAATTCTTAGACGTTTTATTTACTTAATCATAAGAATAAGACATGAAGTTTTTTGACATCCACAAAATAACAACTAAAAAATCAATGAAGACTCTTGTATTTGTTAAAAAAAACTTTTCCTTTTAACAAAAGAACAACAAAATACTTACTGTTAATTGTTAGAACAAACATGCATTAAATGGTGCAAAAAGAAAGGTGATTAAAACATTATATAGACAGAAAAATAATTGAGAAATTAGATGTTTTTAATGTGTCAAATGTTTTGAAACATATTCACATAATGGAATCATCTTGTGCTAATTGAAATTCTAAATTCTGGTGCACATCGGTTCATCACATGAAAGGACGAAACATAAGTATGAAATTGGAGGACATAAAGTAGTAACAATAGAAAATGTCAATTTGTTAGTTTGTTAAAGATGGAACAGGAGCACAGATAAGCATGGGTATGGTTTCTATCCTATCTTCTTCTAATTCAAAGTTGCATGATTTGGCTTGTACTTGTTTCATGGTATATTTACCTTATATTCATCACACTAGCAGTTTAAATAACAGTTTAAAGCTTGAGGTTAAGGGAAGCACCAAAATGTTTCAACATGAGCGTGTATAGCACTGGCTAGCAAAATATCAGCTCTCGTAGTTTGCTATTGCCTCAGTTTGACTTTGTCACGTTGGTAGTAGGCCTACAAAACACACAAACAAAGTAAAAAATGAAAATAAAAGTTTTAAAAATGATGCCTGCACCTTAAAGGAGTAGCAAAAAATATCTATACCTCCACCTCCAGCATACAATGTTGTTTTTAGACTTGGCAAAGTCAAGGGAGCGACTTGCTGTCCAGGTGTTTTTGGCTCATGAGATGATGCTGCACCGCTGTCTTGATGACTAGGGGATGAAGGTAGTTCTTCTTTCACTTCAGTTTTCATATCCTGTCCACCTACACTCTGACCATGTTGAGAGTCAGAAATATAAGTTGACACGGGTGGGGGTGACATGGACAACCGTGACTCGAGTGGAGGTGACATGGATAACCGACTCTTCTTCCTTCTAATCTCTTCTTCCTCATCACTGTCTTCATATCGTTCATGTTTGAATGTATTAGAAAGTTGGCCTGTCCAGGTGTCAGGTTTAACATCAGAAAGAGGTGATGACACAACTCTTAGGGGTGAATGTTCTGGGGAAGTCAGTCTGCCGTCTATTATGTTGGTTTCAGATCCATATTCCAATGGTTGGTTTCTTTCAGGAGAGTCTGAGAATATCTGAGGTGGCAAGGAAGTGGGGTCTTTACGGATGATGTTATCCAACGAAACTACTACATCATCTGGAGGATCTGAAAAAGAAGTCCATGATAATATAAATAAATTGTGCACCATGTATGCTAATTTTTTTTAAATTACTTTGCTTAATATTGTGTTATACTTTTTTCACACTTAATTTTCTTCCATTTTTGGGGTAAATATTGAAACGATATAACCTGACATTAAGAAGTAAAAGTAAAGTGAAGTAACCCATACTCATTACTGAGCTTCGGGTAATCAGGTGTTAGAGTCCCGACTTTTTAGACAACGGCAATTGAGGTAGTTTGTCATTGTTTTCCTCATCAATTTTACTTCTACTTGTTTTCATACTGGCCGCAGAGTCGACGGGGGATGTTTTCAAACACAAAGTATGGTTGAGGCTAGAGATCGAACCCGCAGTGTTCTTGGTGATAGGACGTTGCTCGTACCAACTGAGTTATCTACACCCCTACATTAAAAAGAGATGGGTATAATATGTTGGTGACCTGTATGCTGATCCCAATACTTCATTGAGATAAGCAAGACCCATAAACAAGGAAAGAGAAAGTATAAACAACGATAAAAGAAGACAGAGTCCTAGGTTTGGATTAGATGCGAATAGAAACTCTTGGAAATTTCCGTATGGATATATTGACAAATCACATCACCTCATGTATTTTATTTATGTACGGTTTTACAGCCCTATTGACTCAAAAAGGTCATTTAAGCACTATATATATTGCTATGGCATCAGACAAGTATACTACAATACAGGCTTATTCATGAAGCCATACCCAACAGTTTACTTTTGCCTATAGAGAGGACTTCAGTTCTATTCTAACAGAAAAGAAGCCATACCCTCATGTATGATTCAGGTTTCAGATGACTTATGCACCTCCATATCAATTACTTTATTTTGAGCTTGTTTTGAGGACAACATTGGATTATCACCATAATGAGCCAGCTCATACAAAAATGTCTTTGCATTAGAAATTGGCAGTGAACAAAAATTATTTAATTTCTGATTTTTGCATCAGAAATTGGCAGCGAACAAACGAACTGTAAATATGTTTACTCTGAAGGTGATAATGAAGAGTCAGTGAAGAAGATCAAAGGGTTATATCTAAGTTTTTTAGACATCGCAAAACCCTTAGTCTCTGTGAATTATGAAGGATTCTGCAAATCCTCAGTATGGAAATCAAACCCTTGCATTATGATAAGACATGCCGTTTTTTCATAACATATTTCCGAGAACCAGCAAGTTGGAACTCCATTTGATATTTACTTTATGGGTTCTTTTTGTGTGCAATTTCCATTGATAGATATGAGTAGTGAAATACTCTTTTTGACACAGTAAGCAAACACAATTAAACATTTTAAGTTCACATAAGTCACAAAATAATTTCCATTTGCTGTCTCTGCTGTGTGCCATCTCTGTTTACCTGGACTGGGTGACAAGTGTGGTGGTGACATCGAATCCTCACTTAGATGACTGGGACTCCCTGTACCAGTTACATCAATGCTACTATCATGCTTAATGTCAGACATATCCAGATGTTCCACTCTGGGCTGTAAGATAATATAAAATTGATTGTTAATGTAGGTTATCACTATAGAAACAAATGAAAGGAATTAAGAAAATAGTTTAATCAAAATAATCAAAAGAACGTACCCACCCATAAAAAGCAAAAAATGACAGTCATGCTTTAACCCAAAAAAATAAATAGAAAATTATTAAGAATGACATGATTTATCAAAAGAGGTAAACATATGTTAAACCACTTCCTATCAAGGGTACAAAACCACACTTATTAATAAGTCTAGTGTGCTGTGGTGCAGTAAACAAGACAATAAAGACAGCTTCATACAGAAACAGAGCCAAAAGGAAGCCTAAAAATGTACTTCTCAAGAAATAAAAAGATAAAGTGACAACTGGAGACATGCTACTAGGCTTTTTAGTCAGTGTGGTTATGGTCTGTTGATAAGCAGTGGTTTCAAAGGCCAAATACAGTAATAATACCAAACAGTGTTGACAATAAAGGGACTGATGACCTACTTGTTCTCAACACCAAGTATTACATACTCATGGATCGGTCGGTGTGTGTGTCTGTGAACACAAAAACTAAAAAAAAAAACTCATTGCCGTAAAATCTTGTACGATGTTGTAAATCAACACGATGGAGACTCCTATTTTATTCCAGCAATATCTGTTAACAATTGACTATTGACAGAAAAAGGGAATTTAACGTATTTTTCTATATGTTCCAATGCAACTTTCTGTCGAGTCACTATGTTACTGAACTCACTTGACTTCCGCATATCTGCGTAAAGCATGTTTGTTACCGAACAGGAATTTCCAATGCGTGCACACCTGCCGCACTTTTGAAGATTATAAAATTGAGCCGTCGTGGTTGCGTTTTCTGTCCCTGCGTTTTTGTATTCATTGGTTTATGTAAAAGAAATATTAAATGTGTTCTGTTTTATTATCTATTATTTTCCTGTCTATGATTGTTTTACATTGTGTTCTTTTTTACGGAGAATCTGCCAAAACTGAGACTAAATCAAAGATATTTCCTTCGGCAAATAATATACTTACTTGTCATTGACAATGTGTTAAATATAGTGAATATCAAAGTAAAGAAATAACAATTTGAGCAAGAGACAAAGACAGAGATGATGGTTACTGGTTACCTTTCTATCTCTCATGTAATCATCTTCTCCAACATCAACATCCATGGGTTCAGTAATGACAGATTCCTCCATAGCTACAGTTTGCTCCCCTGATATCATTGTCAGGTCCACACCTCTCTCAGACGAGTGCTGAAGAGAGAAAGAAAATGAAGTTAACATCAACAGATACAGTTGTCTATATAGAACTTTTAGAGACAAGAAATTCTAGGATAAATTCACTTTGCTTTTAACCTTAAGATAGCTATAACTGTGCCATGGAAAAAGCCAGGGTATTCTTTAGAAAAATCGATATTAATGAAGCAATAGAACAGTGCATGTCATCTGAATTTTTTAAAATTAGGATAGACACTTAGAGATAGCATTGAAGCTGATATTGGCCATAAATACCTTGGATAAAATTTGGTTGGTATCAAAAGTTAACCACCGCCAGTATGAAATTGGTGTGGAGCTGTTTGAATTACTTTCTATAGTGTGAATTTGTATCTTTTAATTTTGTATTTAAAATTGTATTTAACAATTTGAAAAAAATAAAAGCATTTTTTAACTGCTTGACAGCACTCAAATGTCTAATTTTGTACATGAAATTGCAACATCATATAACCTCCTTATAAATGTAATATCACAACAAAACCATAATAATAGTTGACAGTAAGTAATGCCTTATAGATCATGGATTATATCCTATCATTATTGCTAATAAATAACTAAGAAGTTGCACTGTGTGGAATGAAAGTAATTCAGAATGTGCTTTGTCATGGTGTCACAAACTATAACAAATGTAATAGAAATTTCCATGACTTCATTGTTTTGAAACTCATGTGCATGTACTTGAAATAATAATAATGTATACGTCACTTTCCTTGATAAAATAACTAAGGTGTATCATAAACCCCTCTTTATGACTTACTTCCTCAAAAGTCAAGCCATGTTCAAGATCAACTTTTATTGTACTTGGGTCAAGTATAACATCCCCTCCTGCCACGTAAGGCACTTCTCTAATTAGTGTGTCTTGAGTTACTGGGGACACATCGCCAGTAAATAAAGTCTCTTCAGCCACTGGTGGGGGTGCCTCAATCCCAAACATGCTGGCCAGCTCAGGGTTCCACATCATAGCTGTTTGAGATGGTTGTGGTGGCTGTGAACCCATAACAGAGTCTTGGTTCTGAGGGTGAATATAAATAATTTCATGATTTTCATAAGCATCATTTAGCAAACTAACAGACAATTATCAATATGTATCATTGTTCATTGTTACTTTGGATTCACCCACCTGGACTAACACCTGGACAAACACCTAGGCGTACAAATTTTCAATCGACTCTAACTAAAATATATGTATGTTTGTCTAATCAATCTTCTTAATAAACCAATAAATTAATGAGAAAGTCAAGAAATAAAGGCAACCCCAGTTGGTGGACAAAATAATAACACAAGAAAGCAAATAAGAAAAGGGTTGACTACTGAGATTTGTGGAAAATTTCACATAAAAAAAGATCATATAAACATTCTGTAGGGAGCAAACACAAATCGAACACAGTAGGTTTAACATAAAACTTCATCAAACATGGAACTGACAGACATCTATGCACAAGACCCATTTATAAACACTATGTACGGAAAAATATCAGAAGACGAGTAAATTTTCAAGGGAACCCTCTTTATCAAGGGAAATAACTATATAAAAGTCCATAGAAATACAAAAATGTTATTTTCCTTTTTAAAAAATCTCTGACTCTTAAAAGAAAAATTCTTTTGTTTTGGTCTGTCCCTGGAACATTTGCCTTCTTACACTTACCATTATGTGCTGTATATTGCTCATTGTTGTCTGCTATGCAGGCTATGTGCCCTGCCCATTTACATTTGTTTTTGTGATCTGTTTCAGAATTTCATTGACTGTTGCCTGACGGTGGTATTTCTAATTCTGCCCGTAAGTTTGATATTAAGTATTTTCCTTTCCATTGTACTTTGGCTTGTTCGCAATTTTGTTACTGTAAAATCTTTTTTGTTTGCAATATCAGTTTTTGCGAGGGACATATTTTTGTAAATCACAACCAGACTTTTAAAATGTGCTTCAATTCTTATCGTGGTCGTCTCGAAGTAGTAGTTTTCTTCTTGCGGCATGCATAATTTCACAGTCTAAGGAGACGCTAATTAACTCTTAATGCTTGTCCTGGAATCAACTGTCATTTCTCCCATCCCTTTTTTTGTACTAACAAAATGTGCCACAGATAAGCAGATTGTGTGGGTACAATTTAAGAAACACAGAAGACTTTGGTTATATTTTGCAAGGATTTATTAAGTGAATTCCCTCTTTTCTAGCGAAAATAAAGCTCTTGCAAAATAAAAGGTTTTACAGTATTGTTTTTCTGGTTAGTGTCCATGTTTGGCAGCCATATGTCATAGTTAGTAGCACACATTGTTTGAAGACTCTCCTTTTAAGGCATATTGGGAGGTTCTATCTATGAACATTTTTCTTTATTGTCCAAGGACACTCCACCCTGCTTTGATTCTCATCAAAACGTCATGTTCAGACTTATCCTCCATCCATCTTTATTGTTTGTCTAAGAACTTGCATTCTTTAACTTTCTTGATCTTCGTTCCATCAATGTGGATGGATTTGTCATAAAACTTTGTTTTTCGTCATCAAACCAATTTTTTACTCTCCTTGTTTACAGTGTCAAACTGCTTCACTTTACAAGGACCAAAAACCAACAATCAGATGGGTTGACTAGAAATGTGAACTTTTCAACATTATTCAAAGAGTCAGGCAAGGATGTATACTTTCATCCCACTTAGTTATTAATAATAACTGTTAATTTTTAATTACTTTTAAAATAGAGAAAATTAATGTCTTTTGGGTGGACAATGACATTGAAAATTATGAGTATTTTTTTCAAATACCACACTGTTGCTTTAAGATGTTGTAAGTAGTGTTGAAGCCGGTCCACCTCTTCATGATCATTCGATGGTCTCGATTTTATGAAGAAACTCGAGTCAATTTTCGAACACCCGTTTTT
>JAUUEB010509486.1:0-10071 GCA_032362205.1 Clione limacina | reverse complement strand
GAGAGAGAGAGAGAGAGAGAGAGAGAGAGAGAGAGAGAGAGAGAGAGAGAGAGAGAGAGAAACATTGCTTTGTTGTGCTTGTAAAGGTTTTTTCAAATTGTTAGAATGTACTTTTTCAGACATTCTTCTGACTGGTTTAATTATTTTATTTTTTGCATTAAAGATGAAAGAGGTGTATGTAAAACATCCGCTACAGAATTTCTAAAGAAATGAAACCCATCATAGAGTAAATAATGATAACAGGTGTAACCAAATGGTCAAGAATCTCATTATTCACCAGCAGCTACGCAGATAATATAGCAATATATACCCGAGAGCAAGACGCAATAACATTACAGCAGACTAGGAGGTGTGACCGGATGTTATCCACGATCACTTTTCTAATCATCCAAAGACACTTATGTAAGCACTTACATGTGATAAATGATGAGGTAATGGGAACTCTGCATCCCATGGGAAATCATCAAATAAACCTGTAGAGTATATATCTTTAGTTCATTCAACGATGAAACATATCATAGCGAGCATGATTTAAACCAGGGAATTGCAAGTAGCTTAAGAGCTCTAGGCTCTTCTTGGGAGGTTGCTTATCCTTTATGGATCAAATGTAATACAATATTAACAAATCTACAAATAACGTTACCATTTGAAGATAAACACTAAATGCAAATGTTGTATAGAAAAGACTGATAATGCTATATAAAAAATGACTCCTTACCTGGTCTGTTTATTGATAAGACTACCAAGATTCCGCTGTAACTTAATAAGTCGTGATGCATGTGGTGAAACCTTTCCAAGCGTTTGGTCTATGTGTGATATGTATACAAATCATAAATACACAGAACTATAAAAGTGTCCTCTCTCAATTAAGAAAAGGGAAATCTAAATATATATCTTAAGTTCCGGAGTGCGAGCTTTGTTTTATATTTCCATGGGGAATATCATTCTAAACTTTTGTTATCTATTCTTATGAATAAAATGACAAACTATACTCAGTCTACTGGGATTTCACTTCTATAATTAAAAAGTTGATTCAAAGTAGGTAAGGCAATAATTCAAGACTTGTAAGCCGCTGCAACGTATCTCCTTGTAAATTAAGGTCGACTACCTACGAGAAAAAAAAAGGTTTTACCCTATCCTCACTTGGCAGTTCTTTAATTTGAAAAAAAGTCTTTCTGACAGGCAATTTAAACGGTTACAAGTCCCTGAAACATTTAGTTTCATGTAACAAGTGGGGATATGGTGGTCTTAATATGATTGATGTTTATCAATTTTAGGATCCAATTAAAAAGTTGAAAAGCTATTATCTCCAGGTCAAAATGCATGGAAAGAAGCAGGAGTGTTTCTTTTGAAACATGTCTGTAGTTAAAATGTATTAAATAGTTAAATTGATTTTAAAGATTTTAAAGGATCAGAACAAAGTTTTTAGTAAGTTTTGGAGAACTGCTTAGCTAAGATGGATGGTGTTCTCAGAGAACTATGAAAATCATGATATTGCTGGATTAAGAACGGAGCAGTTCTAGAAAATATGTCCTACGTCATGAACAATGCCACATTCATATTATGATATACTACTGACGATATATAAGAGGAACATCAGGTTTAGAAATCTTTCACGTATGAAAGATGGCTTTCATTTATATTTCGCTGTACGCTTTTGGCCAGACACTGTGGTATATAAACATATGAAATGAGTTAAAACAACACAACAAAGAGACACATGATTCTTTGCGTTGATCTATCAGAACCTTTAAAATTAAAATGAGTTATGAATTTACTTAAAGCACCGAGTGAATGTCTAGTGTAGAAAATGTGTGCTATCAAATCTTTCTATTTCAAAACGATTTCACTGGCATCCTTCCTTTTCCTGCCTTGAAATCTCTATATTTTAAGTCAAGCAAAAGTAATAATTTATTTAATTAGTTCATATATCTTATATTAGAATGCCTCTTGGCTTTTGGTTAAAATGTTTAAGTGTTCTGTAAACTTGTTTCTGCCTTATAACTTACCAAACTTACAGAACTATATTATTTTATTTATCACTACCATACTGTAAAACAAAAAAATATGAATGTTTTGCTCCACAAATATGTCTTTGGAGTTTGGAGTATACAATTTAACAAAAAAAAAGTATTATGAAAGTAAGACGTCCCTTTCATGATCTCATTATGAGACAGATATACATGGGGATAGCATTTCCTTCTTTTTTAGTACACGTTTATTGTATACCCCACCCCACCCACACACCCCTGCATATCTTGCCAGGTTGAATTTCTTTACATCATTCCTGTATGCACCTTTACACTTTTTTCAACCCTTCTGCCGTTGAAAATTATGTCGGTTATTGTCATCCAAGTCATTAATACACAAATGATCGCAAATATTATTAGATAATTATCCTTCGATCAATAACAGTAACAAAGAGCCTGCCATGCACTATAGGAACAAAATTTGAACGAGTGAATAAGAATGTTGTAGAGGCGAGAACTGTATTGGGATCTTGTTTACATGCAGTGAGATGCCCAAGCGAGTATGGGGACTAGGTATTGATTGAAAGTGAAAGTTGTATCTACTAACAATTCAATATTGCTGAACTATGCAAATCAGACATCGACCTTGGTAAGCAGCAGAAACTTAATTTCATCACGTCTTGAAAATAAAATGCAAAAGTAAAAAAAAGAAAATGTTGGTATACAATCTATCTCAAGTGGATCGTATCTGTAATGATGAAACTGAGTGATATAAAGGTTTTTTCTTTTCGTTTTAAGTGTTAATGAAGAGAAAGGACCATCACAAATACAACCTCTTGCAACAACAGGAATATCAAAGATAACTAAACACATTTTAGTTTAAATAATATCAACGATTGAAATGAACAGAAGATAAGACGAATCCGAATATTTTGTTTGCTTTTAATGAGACGAAAATGATAATTGTTCCCAAAGAGGACTTTAAAGTCAAAAATTATTGTATGCACGTTTTCTCATTGATTTGTTAAGCAATATCTTTAAAATAAACATTCTCATCTATCAAAGTTACAACAAACACAATAAATGAGAAATCCATACATTTATTAAATGAAAAATATCATGAAATAATATGAGGTTATGAGAACTTCCCTCCGATGGTTATTTCTGCTTTATATTGGCAGTTTAAGAATGTTGATAATGGAGTGATAGTACGTAACATTAGCCCCATTGCTGATATGACCTTATGTGTGTTGACGGAGACATTAAGGACCTAAAAAATGATAAAGATAACTCTTAGGTTAATTATATATGGTCTTAGATGTTAGATAAACTATGTACTGACTGTAATAATATTACGCACCGAGTCATTGTTAATACATGTTTAGTTGTCTTGTAGGTCCCTTGCTAATAGGGCAAATTGCAATTGAAAATCTGTTTGTGGCTGGCTGGAATATGTATTTTTAATTGAACAACAGCCACAGTTTTAACTAAATCGATCTGAAAATATAGAAATGTGTTTGTAGATATAACCAGATGTGCAATCGAGCTTTTGGTGCTATTGATGCTCAATGAGGATAAAAAGTTAGACCAAATCGTTTCTTTCATTTTGTGTATCTTCCTTCACGGCCAACACCGGGAGTTCAGCAACTAGTTAGTATACATTATACATTATATAGAGTGTACGCATAGTGTTCAATACTATTCGAAACAAAAAAATTGGTGCAATCCAAGTTGTTTATAATTTGTTCATCTGTTTTTGTTTTACATATTTTGATTTAAAAAACGTTATGCAAGAAATGCTCCTATGGTAATACAATTATGGAAAAAAAACTTAAAATAATTACGAAAAGAATACAAAAACACCTCATGACTCTATATATAAACTATGTGACATTATCACTCTGTTGTTCGTTAGTTTTCAGTAGGCAACCAGGTATACTGAAGGAAACTGGTAAATATGTACATATAAGACAAAGAAAAGGACGAGACATAATATTTCCCGGGGTATAACTGCCATCATGTGTCATAGCTTTGCAGGCAAAAATCGTGATGCTGAAGTCATCTTTTGTTAACCGACTTCCAACCATTGACATCACCAGACAGTCTATGTGTTATTGACGTTGGTATTTGAAGCAAATAATCAGTACAAATTATACCATAGACTGTTGTAACACATTCGATAATCATTGGTCTTTCTTAGAATAATACTCATTACATTAAACTGGAGTTTGCTACACCACGTGAATGTGTGTGTTTTCTGGCTCTTTGTTTTAATACAGACGGTTAAAAAGTCTACTCAGTATGCACTGACAAAGCCACAAAAAATACGCGATGGTTTGAGAAAAAGTACATAATGAAAGATAATGATAATGTAAACAGTGACTACGAACACCGAACGACCTATTAGAGTGATGTAGATATTTGCTGTGTATTTTGGATACAAAGTTTTCCAAACATGTATAAGCACAAAGAAAATCCCAATATAAACACGCTCGGTGGGCGGTCATTGATGTTTGGATTGAGAAGCAAGTCTTAACTCTTTATGTCTGAGCTAGGTATCAATACATCTAAATGTTTAGATTACTTCCTAGTTTGCTATTTGAGTTTAATATCAGGTTAATTGAGAGTTGTGTCTCACATTAAGTATGAGTGTGCTTCTTAAATGTGAGCAAAATATATTATTGCTGCCGATTTATACATACATTGTTATAATCTTAACAAATTAACCACCTTTATTTTATCGATTTTATATTATTTCCTGCTTTGATCTCCCATTAAGTTAACTTGTGATGTCAATAAGAATGGAACTGTGTACAGTGACGAACAACAATGCTGGTTTAAAAAACTGTTGCTAGAGAGAACTAGAAACATGAGTACTAAGATAGAGTACAAACCCGAAGCCGAGTAAAATGATAAAACATGTCCTTACTGTACCATGTCAGCATTACTTAAAAATAAAATATAATTTTATCAAAATGTGTATTTAAAAATATTGAGAACGTTAAATTCCTGCTTGGATTGCAATCAATAATACGCTTTAAACCATTATTAAGGATCGTGTGTTGTGTGGCGCAATAGAACACAGTGCATATCCCCGCGATAACTTTCACACCATCGTTATTGAACGTCCGGTAGCAAGGCGGAATAAAAAAGCTGCCAATTGAGTTTTTATCTAATATCCCTTGTTAATTATTTTTAATTCCATAACTATGTCAATTGACAACAGATATTGCTGGAATTAAATAGGCGTCTTCATCGGGTTGAATTATTTTTATTTTTTGTCTTAAATCGTATAAAAAGCTTTGAGGTAGGATGTCGGTAAATCATTTTTCAGGTATGCCATTTCAACAATAAGGAATTACAATTGATGATGTAATTGAAACATTGGTTCTAGTGTATATGTCAATTGAGTTATAATACTTATATGTTAAAACTTCAGTGTTTCGTTATACAGGCTATAACTAATTAACAATGCTTGAAGAACTAGTTCATACTCTAACGATATTGAGCAGGGAAAAACGTTGTGAATCTGAAATAATAAATATCTTAATCAATATTAACAAGCCAGACTCGGCAGCTGACTATCCAACTGACAATGAATACGTCTCAAAAGTCTACCAAACGTCCACTCAGACAGGAGAGTTTATACTTTAAGACACTCATCTAGACTTTGACCTCAAATAGATTAAAGATAACAATTACTTCAGTAACATTGAGGGCCCTTACCATCGTGGTGAAAAATCAACGTCTCAACAACGTTGCGCAATGTCTTAAAGGATGGAATAGATGAAAGGAAATCCAGATCTTTGGAAGGAATCTAGTGTTATGAAGCCAGTCTGTGTCAACATTTTTATTTCAAACATCTTCAATTAACCATTTTTCGTCTTCTGACAGCAGAGGGAGCTCTCAAATGCTAATTGTAGAAAATTGAATGGCTTAATTTGTTTTCAAATACTGTATTTTATGCGGCCAATGGTGTAGCTTTAAATAACAACAACAATAAATCTGAATTTGTCAGAAAAACAGAAAACTGAGCCAAGCTGCATTGGATTCATATAGGAAAATCTCCTTTTATTATAACTTGTTTCTAACCTCAAGGAAGAAAATTCACATGGCAAAAATCTTGCACTTGATGGTTGCTAAGGGACACTATATAATACCATCCTCTTCGATGGACGTGTCAATGATATGAAGACAGTATCCAAGCTCGGTCTTCCTTTGGGTTAACAAATACAGGGAATCTATCATAGTATTATGAGACAAATAAAGCAATGCCTAGTATCCACAACTTTCTCATTTATCTTCTTTTATCTTCCTTTCTATTCCTTTCTCTTCTTTATCGCCTTTCAGACTCACTTCAGCGTTAATTTTCTAGTTTCTCTGACAACTTTATCGAATGAAAAATTAACAATTCAAAAGACCAGTCGACTCAGTTTTATACACACCTAATCAAAAGAGACATAGAGAAGCAAGAATAATTTAAATTGTTGACAAATAAGTTGGACATGAGCACATAGAAGAGTGTCTTGACACTCAATGTTTATAAATGGTGCATAAAATATGATTCTGATTTTAAGAAAATGAGTAATTTTGGTCTGGTTTGCATTGGGTTTGGTTGTTGG
Source organism: Clione limacina (assembly GCA_032362205.1). Lineage (NCBI taxonomy): Eukaryota > Metazoa > Mollusca > Gastropoda > Pteropoda > Clionidae > Clione > Clione limacina. The sequence continues at coordinate 3,479 of JAUUEB010509486.1, read as the reverse complement.
GATACCCTATCAGCATGAAGCAGCATATTTTCCTTATAATAAAGGCAAGACATAGAAGATGTTTTTTCTTAGATAATGATTCAAGACATTAACAATTTCTTGTCAGCAAAACACAAAACTAGCTTAATTTGTATGGGAGATGAAGTATGATCCATTCACACACAAAAATATATCAATATTTACAAACAAAGATGTAAAATCAACGTCAAAGTGTTTGTTTTTAAAAATCAATGTTGACTTGTTAAACTCAGTTCATGTTAAACATTGTATTCCATAACAAGCTGATAGGAGATTATCAAGCCTATCAGATAGTTTTTAAGTCACATAATTGTTAAGATCATATATAATATTAGTATTTGGTAGTCCAAGTTGTGCAATTTTCATTTTAATATAACATTATCACTTTTTGTGAGGGTTAACCAGAAGACTTTTGTTTTTTCCTTATTAAGGCCAAATGACGCATGCCCTATGCAATATTGCCTATATCTCAGACTTGTTAAGCACAAAAATTCTAGTGCAGATGAAACATTGTATATTCATCATCCTTAAGGGTATATTTGAAAGCAATGCATTGAGTACTTTTGTCTGTGTGATTCGTTTTCTTAAGCAATTTTGAAGCGATCAGCTCAATTAAGGCACTTTACCAAGCATGTCATTCAGAACATAGCCACCTTCTGGCCTCAATTGATATTTTTTCTTGAAAAAAATGCTTAGTAAGTACTGTTTGATTCTCTCCTATGTGAGTTCAAATTAAAAGACACAATTTCAAAAGCTTTTCTCCTTAAGGTTAGAATCAAATAATTAAAAGGTGTTGATCAGCACCCGTGAAGAAAATAAAATGTTAGATATTGAGGCTGTTAAAACATTGAAAAATGCTTAAATGGTGTGTTAGTTTTCATTATTTCATAATTTAGATTAAAAGTGGAGCATGTAGGCATCGAAATGTGTAGAATTTAATTTTAATTGTTACTACATAGCCAATTTTCAACTTGGCATACGGTGACCATTCTTCGTCTTCTGACAGCGGAGAGAGCTTTCCAATGCCAGTTGTAAAAAATGAGTGGCTTATTTTTTTTGAAAATACTGTATTTAATGCGGCCAATGGTGTAGTTTAAAATAAAAACCACAATAAATCTGAATTTGTTAGAGGAAAACGAAAACTGAACTAAGCTGCGTAAAAAACCCTATTATAATCACGTGATTCTAACCTTAAGCTTAAGCGGAGTCAATTATTATTGTTGAGTGAAATTTGCTTTAGCGTACCGCTTTAAACACACTCAAATGTTTTGTGCAAAACATATTTTGCGATAAAATGTTGGTTCTTGCCTTTGCGCAGAACGCAGGCACTATTTATCTTAAGAAGGTACTTTGCCTAGACGTGTACGGTTTTTGAGTAGGTAGTTTTACGCTTTTCAACCATCAAGAGATCATTAACACGTTCAACATGCACACAATACACGTCCGTGTTTGATAGGTCTTAGTGATTGATCTTGCCTATCAAGCAGAGACTCAATGTGCATATAATGACTTATATTGAAATTCGCTACGCATGAGCGGTAGGTCCCATAAGCGAGTATCAATTATAATTTATTCTCAGCCTCTTGTGAAAAACTAGAGTTAACTATTATTTTTCCAGCAATCGGATTGGATGCAGTACTGCAAACTATTCTATGATAGTTCACGTTAGTATGTATAACAAACAAACACAGACAACGCGTAGGAAAACGGTTATTCACACAAATTCTATGATAGTTCACGTTAGTATGTATAACAAACAAACACAGGAAAACGGTTATTCACACAAATTATTACCTCTTTAATCAAATAAACATTTTCAGGAAACCCCTATCGTCACCAGAAATAGCATGCCATCACAAAGTTTGTCCAAAGTTTTCGAGGATTAGCTTTACACTCAAAAAGATAACAGGCATCTTTTTCATTGTCTAAAATATCGGCGATTTTATCAGTCAAGGATTCTAAGCCAGTTGTGTATTTATATAATCTTTACATTTCTTAAAAGATATTCTTGTATCACAAATACTTGTAGCTACTTTTTCATATAATTTAATTGGGAGGTTTTCTTGAATGTGTATAGAAGAGGATGTCTGAAAAAGTGTGGATCATGTAAATTTGTTTCAAAACTAAAATTTAAGTGACAATGAGCAGTGTATTGACAGCAGATTTGTTCTCTTATTTATTTAGTTTTATAGATTATTCCAAGAGTACAAGAGCAAGCACCCCTTTCCTGGTCCCATAAGGGGACCCACATTTAATGCCACAGAAAATTTCCCTACTTTTGCACATGGACTTTTGAATGTTTCTTTTTGTTAGGATTATTCTGCATGAATCAAGCAATTAGATTAAGAAAAAGGCGCGTCAGTATACATTAATACCATAAGGGGACCCACATTTGATGCCACAGAAAACTTTCCTACTTTTGCAAATGGACTTTTGAATGTTTCTTTTTGTTAGGATTATTCTGCATGAATCAAACAATTAGCTAAAGAAAAAGGCGCGTCAGTATAGATTAAAACTTACGTGGCGGTAGATTTAATGAATATGTTTTAAATATTTGAAAACAAATGTGATACATTGTATGTCATTGGAGCAGATGCGTTACAAATATATATATATCAAACAAAAGTACATCTCACCAGAAAACTAATACTGTATCACCACTACTATATTGTTTTGACCTGACTGTAGGTAAGTTGTTTTAAACACATAGTTTACTTTAAAACCGATAACCGCATTTCGAGACTCACCAAGTTATCGGATCAAATGACGGAAAACACGAAGCAAAATTAAAAATTAGATTGACTTGTTGAAAAATAAGCAGTGCCAGTACCCTCTTAGGACTGTGGGACCCCAGACGCAAGTAAGAATAACAAGATATACTGCCCCCCATCCTCCAAAAGGTTAAATTTGTGATGTTGTTAGAATAATTCTTAAAATGATATTTGTATTAAATTATTTACTTGAAAATTGACATGACCCCATTGAAAACGGATGTTCAACACACCTTTACTTTTGATGCGCACCAGATCACTGATCAATGAACATTTTTTCACATTCACATTTAGAACATTAGAGGAAGTACCAGGTTTTAAAACTTCTAAAACAATAATTTTGTATATAATTTGGGCATGTTTGATATTTGTGATGCTAAAATTGCAATGTGAGGGAGCGTAACAACCAAATTGACAAAGGATGGACAGCGCCTGGGTTTTGAGAGGGTTTTTCCTTCTAGAGTAGTGCAATTGCGCGAATACTGTGCACGATAAGGGGGGGGGGGAGGGTTAGTATCAATAATGCATTCAAAACTTTAGAAGATTTTTGACACTTGTCTTTTTTCTTCTTCTTCTGCTGAGCTGATTCTTAGAGGAAGTACCAGGTGTTTAAATTGCATGCTCATTTTATGCTGTTGGCCCTCGACTTGGCCCCATCCTGTTGTCCTGCCAGTCCGTTCGTTTTATGGT
>JAUUEB010509475.1:0-10071 GCA_032362205.1 Clione limacina | reverse complement strand
TGAAACATGCCCCGCCCCCCCCCCCCATTCGATATTCAAAATGCATCAAATTTGCACAATTCATAACTCATCCAAAAATGTATTTGATTTAAAAATATCGAATGTTGATCTAGCTTCAAAATCCTGGCTACGCTCTTGGGCAGGGCAGCACGATAAGTCTGAAATTTTTTGATTAGAAGACTTATCAAGTACTTAAGCATACTCTTGGAAAAAGCTAAGGAAAACTGTCAAATACGCATACATTTTTCAATGTGGACTTTTTTTTTATTCCTGTTTTATCTTTCAAAATGAAACCTCCTTTGTTTACACATTCAATAGAACAGTGAGTAGTGTTAACAACTTTGAAAACAGATTGTGCTATTTGCGTTATAAAATGTGCGAATTTATGAACAAGATGTTTTTTTTTAAAAGTTCGTTAAAACCTGGCACTGCGTCTCGGGTGTGAAGAAACAACATTTACGTGGTAAATAATTAGGTTGAGAAAAGACTACTACTTGGCTATATAAACGTTCGCAATGATTACAAAAATAAGTTGACTATCAGTAAATACTAGGAAAAAGGTTAGGGAACACTGTCAAATACGCATACATTTTTCAATGTGAATCCGAGTATGGAGACGTCGTGGACAGTGATTCCAAGAAGACTGCATTATGGAAACAGCCCAGAAATGTGGAGGCTCTGTTATGGTGTAGGGTGGAATGAGTCTTTACACTAGGACCCTTTTTACCACGTAAGGGGTAATCTCAATGTCATTCGCTATCGGGATGAGGTTTTACAGCCTGTTGCGATCCCACAGGTCCAGCTGATAGGTGCTGGCTCAATCTTCCAGGACAACAACGCAAGGCCACCCCGTGCCCAGGTCGTCAACAAGTGTATCATTCATAATAGAATTGACATTCTGCCATGGCCAGCAAATAGCCATAATTTAAATCCAATAGAACACTCATGGGATGAACTAGGGCGCCATGTACAGGGTAATTGGTCCCCTGCAGGAAACCTCAACCAGCTAATCCTTAATTTGAAATAGGAGTGGAATGCTATTCCACAAGTGTTCATAAGAAACTTGGTTAGGTCAATGAACAGGCAGTACAGGGAATGTTTGGCGAGTAATGGAGGACAAACTTGCTACTGAAACTTTGAACGAATAACTAAATTCTGTTATCTTTTTATAGAGAGGGTACAACATTACCGGAGAAGGCAGGTTTAAGATTTTGGTGTGTCACATTCACAGTAAGAATAAAAAGAATTGAGTAATCCTAAGAACAAGACAAATTCCTAACATGGGAAAGTTAAGAAGACACTGTCTGTCGTCTTTGCAACAATAAGTGCTCAAATAAAGTCTAATCAACACACTACAAACAAAGGAACTTTTTTAGGGTCAAGCAATCATAAGAACGAAAGAACCCTTTCTGTCACCTACAAAATTAATGCTTAAAATCTTTCGAAAAGAAAAAATATATGTCTCTCTCATCTTAAGCGGGTTGTGGGGATTTATTCACTTTGTTCAAGGTCAAAATTGTTGAATTTGCAATATCATACTTAATTAATGTGTTTAGACATTAAGTTAACTTCTTTTCTAAACGTCCCTCGCTGACTGACAAATCACCGAGATTCCATAGACCTCAAACATCTTACTGATTACTTGCGATCTTTGTGTTAAACTTATATTCAACGAGAAGTGGGTAATCACAAAACTTGCAATTGCATAACTAATCTTTTTCAATCTCTTGGTCCCTCTTTATTTCCATATTTAAATTTTCAGAGATTAAAAAACTGCAGTAAAACGCGGAAGAATACATGAAAGGGACTTTGACAATCAATAGGCTCTTATAAGGACGGTATCATTACGCGTAATTGAGCCTTTGTGTGTATATTGATCTGATTCTTTTCGTCATTATTAGCCTCATCAAATATACATTTCTTAAAACCACATTTACCACATATCTTTAAAGATTCCGTCGAATATGTTTGTAACAATAGCTCTCTCCTTCCCTATATATGTATAATATATATCGGAGTTTAGCTTGATTCTTATATAAAAATAGAAATATTTTGTTATCTAATCACACCCAACTTGATAAAAGACGAATGTATAAGATTAATATTCTTGGAAATAAGATTTAGCCTTTGTTAGGATACGAGACTTTTTGAAAAAATATTGATCGATATTTTCATTCTCATTCTTCAACTCAGATAACACTGTATTTAAAAATGGTAATATCTAATTGGTATAGTGGATGACGTAATCAGATATTATTGACATAGGTTATCGTCTCTTAACAGTCTGCTAATCTGTATAGATAAACACATTTATTCTCGCAAAAGGCCAACACATATCTACAGTTTTACAACGTTACACTTGATAATTGATCATAAATTGGCAATGTATCTTCTGCATTCAAATAAGACGTTCAGCACTTAGGCAAGTGAATATAATTCTAGAGGGTGGTACATACATATATAACGAAGACAACGCTAATTCGTAATGTATTATTTTCTTTATTTCGAACATTCCTTTTAAATGACACCCATGCAATTTTTTAAATAAAGTGTGGTTACTATTAATATACGGAGAACACGTAACGGGCTTCATTTAACTAGTAACTATACTACTCATAATACTAACGATAATAATAATAACTATTATTATCATAATAACAATGAAAAAAATCATTTCAAAGCACTTTACAATTATAATAACCTAAACACGCCCAACGGAAGTTCAAACGTGTCGCCTTAAACATCTAACATATAATTGCGCTGCAATTGGGTAACCAGTATACTTCTGGATTTACAGGAGGAAGGCAGAATAAACAACTCCAACCCTCATAAACACACAGCTATGATCATGCGGTGTAATAAAGTCAAGGCACATGATGTACCATCAGATTATGCTGAAAAAGAAAAAAAAACGTACGAATGAATCAATTCGCTAACGAAAACAATGCGATAAAAAAGATCAAAGTGTAGCAAACTCGGAGCTTCTTGCCCTAAATAACGCATACGTTTTTAACTCTACTTGACCAACTATCTTTGATTAAGTAATTAGTAATTTAAAATGGTAAGAACCTCTTAAAGAGGACTGAACAATTAAACATAGATAAACCATAGTTTACTCTTTTTTCCAAATTCATTTGGAAGGATATTACATACAGCTGAACCAGTTGAAATACATTCAAACGTAGTTCAAATTTACAGCAGAAGGTGGATTCAAACCGTGGTCTACTTATTCAAAGCGTTTCAAAAACTAAGCGCGAAACCAAAATAATAATAAAATCTCAAGAGAAAAACATAGTTCCGATCAGACTATGATTGTTACAATCATATCAATTGATACCCAACGCAGTTGACTGATATTTTACATTTATATATAATCCTTTCAGGGGTATTCCATTGATTTGTGTGTTTATTCATAGAGACCCGTGGTCTGCTAATTGAGATATGTTTATTTCGTTGTGATCAGGCGCATAGCTAGGATTTTGAAATGGGAGCGAACCTTGGATATTAACAAAGCAATGGGCGCGAAGCGGGCGACTTTATTCAGATTTGTTTAAAATTCTGCGAATTTAGAGCAAAATAAGAGCACATAATCTAAGAAATAGCCGCGAAGCGGCCGATATTTTTTAGATTTGTTAAAAATTGTGCAAATTTAGAGCATTTTGAATCTCAAATGGGGGGACTTTCCCCCATGTCCCTTTCCCCCATGTCCCCCTGGCTACGGGCCTGGTTATGATAGCCAGCAGCCCTTCCTTTCTGATATCTACCGCATATAATCACTTGATCCTTAACAACGTGATTGAGCCCCTAGTCAAGAGCCATTATGTTAATCAGAAAAGTGTCATCAGTACGTGGTTTCTGGGAAGTTTACTCCGCTCGTTTGAAAATAATAATGACAACAGATGATATTAGTGTTTGCACTTCAAAGAATCCTTGTATTTTATAAAAACATTTTAAGAATATCGATGGTAAAAGTTGAATTCAAAAAAGCTGTATTCTAATTCGTGTGAGCACGATGATCGAACAAAACATATTTTGATAGAACACCTCTAATCACATAACAAGTAAATATATCAAAGCGTCTCCGTCCGTCTTGATAAAATCGCTATGCTGTCTTATTTCATATCTTATTTCACTATATTATTATTATTCATGAATAAGTGTGTCATCTATTTGTCTGAAACTTTGACAGTTTACGGAAATAAGATTTCCAACCCGATACAGAAAAGATGTTGTAATAATGAGGCAAATAATGAATATTAATGATTCATACGGTTCCAAATATTGGTTACATTTTCTGATTAACCAACTATATCTCAAAACAAATATTAACATACTAATATGTTATGTTGTACCGTTACGACGTGCCGGTGTTCTCGTCACAAGTGGTTGACGTGCCATTCACATCCATTTTTGTCATGGTTCTCAGTCAGTCCTGAAACCTCTGCTTGTCCATTGTTTGATATTATTTGAAATGTGTATCTAGATATTCCGCGTAGCATTTTTCCCTTTATACCCCTTGTCATTTTCAAGACCATGTTTTGTCTTTTTATATATCCTAAAAAATATCTATTTGATGGCTCTCAGAATCTTCCGTTTGGTGTTCATAATGTTGCAGACCTCGACGTTTGTTTTCTTTGCAGTCCAGCTAGCACTATAAATAAACCTCAAACACAACAATTCAAATGACTTTCTCGTTTGTTGACGCTGATGTGGTATCGTAAAACACTTGCTTGTTTTTTTTACATCGTGTCTGGTTTGTAATCTCTATGAGTACAACTCATGTTTCTAGTTATACGTGTAATAGTCTCCTCGTTACTTTATACTACATACTATATACATTATATCTATATAAACAAGACCTGGTCATTATGTTTGCTGCAAATGTGTATTCATCTTCTTCCTCTGATGCCCAAAGTCAGCAGCTTATGTGAGTTATGTGAACAATCACAGTATTGTCGGATATCTTTAATATACTTCTTTCAGTTATCACTTGCGTCAACTGTAGCATAGCAATGGGGATAAATAAGTAACAGCAAGATAACAAAAAACAAATGCACATAATTAGACTTTTTTACCAAATATTATAGTTCATTACAGTATGATGATCTGTGAAAAACACTTAAAGAACGAGACCAATTAAAATAATCAGATCTCAAAATGATTTGTCTCGCGAAGAATTGAACATTTAAAATTAATAAATAAATATAGACAAAACGAGGATGTATGTGAATTAATCTAAGCATGGATAAAAGATAGACGGAAGCTTTATATCATGTAAAGGCATGACAATCTCTGACTCTATACGAACTAACTACACTGTTTCTTGATGCCTTTATATTGAGGGCAAGAATTCCTTCCGGTGTATTGAGTATTGAGCTGAGTATTTGCTCTCTCACACTTACGCGTGCCGGGGAATGTTCTCAGAAACCAGGCTAATACAATTATGTCTTAAACATTCTGGCCATCTTTTCCATTTCATACTTTACAACTTTACTCTGTATGGAGAAAGGAAATCAAACAATAAACTATGTGGCTTAGATTGCATGTTTGATATATTAAATGACGCATTTTAGCCACTTTGCTTATGATGTTTTGTTTATAAGTTATATTGACCACTGTCACTAAAATAGTCCTTTGACGTTGATATAACAACACTTTAAGCACATTATACCAAAACGAGCTCTGGATTATTAAAATTTGGGATTACTTAAGAATGAGAAGCCGCCTAAACATTTGCAAATTTGAGAAAAATACTATGGACAACATTTTGCTTGACATGGATCCGAATAACACATACCAAAATAGCGTATACAGTTCCTATGTTCCCATCCGTGATCAAATGATGATGAGAGACAGCGAATAAAAGGTCTTAACCGGCTCAACTTGACTATTAACTCGATTTATTGCAGATCTCTGTCATGTTCTTGTCTAGACTATTTACTCACAAATAAGAGTCTGCGTGGTGTGTTGAATCGACACAGACGCTTATTACGAAGTCGAACGTGGATTTTATTCAATCAATGATCGCTGTTCTTGTGGAGATCGACAATCGATTCCGGTTATTTTATGATTATTTTGTATAGAATGTTTGTTATATCCAACTTCGATGACCTGATCGATTAATTCTGATTGGTCAGCTGGCAGGCAGAAGATTCGGGGTTTCAAATCATACTTAGCGAAACTAACATTTCATAAGGAGTTCGCTGGTTATGACAAAGCTTGTTTATGGTAAGACGTAAAGCAAAACATCCCTTAGTTTTGTCAAACAACATCGATGCTATCCTTGACACTTGTCGGTCAAAACTCTGAATCTCACGAAGCTTGTAACTGGATCTAAGAGAATGTTATTTCTGTCCGAGAAAATGTATTTAGACAATAATTTGGACATATAATCTGAGACTCTAAACGTTATCATCACGTCATCCTATTTTATAAAGAAGACCCAGGATTATTACTTTCAGATATGTTGTAGGCTGGCTAAAAGGCAGAGGGATATTATTTGGTAGTGAAAAATTAATATCAACAGTGGGATAAGAAGATTACTTCGTTGTTTATAGAGGCACGAACTGTGAACTGTAAAAATTAAAAGACCTTTTGCTGGTTCAACTCGTTAGGGAAAGGAAACATGTTTCGGAAGGAGGAGAAATAAGAGTACTGGGCAACTTCAAAAAGTTATCAGCGAGTTCTTAACCAAAACAGCAACAAACAAAGGGTACGAGTACGAGCAAAAAAAATATTTATTGTAGCCATGGACTGGTAAGACAAGTAAAACAAATGATGTGTGATCAATCTATGAAAATTATATGCGCCTTGGCTGTGTTATGAATTTTGTTACAATTTGATTTTTAATGTAAGAACAATTGAAATTTAAAAACAATATTGTATAGTTCCATGCTATACTTAATTTGAGAAAAAATCATTTATCTAAACCATTACCATTCAGTGCACTACATTGTTCCTGTCCAAAACGCCAAAGACGACATGGGACGTAGACGATGATAATACACTATCACAGTTCGTGTAACAAAGACGACATGGGACGTAGACGATGATAATACACTATCACAGTTCGTGTAATCATAACGTGCGCCTTTATCGTGCTTACATTCGTACAAATTGTTGCTTGTGCTTCCAAGGACGTATTTTGAACTTTAACTTTAACTTCAACTTTATATCAAAAAGAAAAACAACAGCTTGACAAAAACGCTTCGCAAAACGTCAAATAATATCCAATACAAAATAGCAAGGAGCAAATCCACACACATACATTACGAGTCGACCAAGTAGTCAGACATCTCTATTAACAATATATTGATCATAGACATTCAGTTTGTTTTAGCTTATGGATAGCTATGTTAAGTTGTATGTCGTGTCCAAATTAAAGAATAACACGAATCAGATGGTATCCACGGTTTCAAATTGTCTCATTTCTCAACCAACCGAAAATACTCTTGACCTTCCTTAACCGTCATTTATGCTTTTTAACATCTCCAAGGGAAATACAGCAGTGTTTAAACAAAACAAAAACAGTTCATAAAGCAGTTTTTTAACAACTGATGAACTTAAAAAAGTTGACTTCGTTCGGGGCTAAAAGGAACGAAGAAAACAACAATTATGGGATGAGACGTAAAGCAAAGCATAGCTATTTACGGTTTGTGTTTGGATATTATATTTTCAGTGTTTATGATTAAATAAAATAAGTGTTTATCATAACACATGTTTGTATTTTTCAAATCTCGTTCGTATGAATGGGGTTTAAAAATATAATTTTCTTTGTAAATATATTCTAAATAGAAAAAAAGCTTTTTCTTTCCCCTTGTACAAAGCCAACAAAACCTTAGAAAATGTTGATCAGCTTAATACCGCTCACTTAAATTGGTTCTGACTCAATTGCATGGCAGTATATAAGGAGAATAGCACCTTCTATCGAGTTAAGTATTCTCGATTGAATAAACCATGAACATGGATAACATATACCTGCCGGCGTGTCTTCAACATTTCTCGTGGTACATGTCAACTGAAAAAAGATTTCATATTTCAGTAGAAACGATATTTTTCTTAAATAAATAGTTTCATGAAATGTCTCAAAATCGATATAATCTAGCCAAAAAAACTATCACATTGAATGCCATGACCTGTAGCATATCAACGGGGATACATAAGTAACAGCAACACTTAGATAACAAAAAACAAATGCACATAATTAGACAGACAGAAAGATAGCCTCGAAGACTGTTTACCAAATATAGTTATAGTTCATTACAGTATAAGGATCTGTGAAAAACACTTAAAGAACGAGACAAAATAAAAGAATCAGACCTCAAAATGATTTGTCTCTTAAAGAATTGAACATTTACAAATAATAAATAAACGAAAAAGTAAATATAGACACAACGAGGATGTATATGAATTAATACAAACATGGATAAAGGAGAGACGGAAGCTTTATAAAATGTAAAGGCATGATAATCTCTGACTAAATACACCGTTACTTGATGCCCTTATGTTGAGAGCAAGAATTCCTTCCGGTGATTCCCGCTCATGTTCATTGGGCCGAGTATTTGCTTTCTCACACATACGATGCCGGGGAATGTTCTCAGAAACCAGGCTAATACAATAATGTCTATAGCATTTTTGCCATCTTTTCACTTTCATAATTTACACCTTCACTCTGTCTGGAGAAAGGAAATGAAACAATAAATTAGTTGGCTAAAATTTTATGTTTAATACAAATGACGCTATTTAACAACTTTGCTTATGATGTTTTGTATATAAGTTATATTCAGCACTCTCACTAAAATAGTCATTCGATGTTGATACAACAACAATTGAAGCACATTATACCAAAAAAAGCTCTGGATCCTTCAAATACTTTTGAGATTACTTAAGAAGTAGCAGCCGCCTAAAAATTTGCAAATTTGAGAAAAAAAACGGATATTAATTTTACAATTTTGATATTATCTAAATGTGAAATGGAAAACATTTTGCTTGACATGGATAAGAATTACACAGACCAAAATGGCGTATGCAGTTCCCATGTTCCTATCCGTTATCAAATGATGATGACAGACAGCGAATCAAAGGTCTTAACCGGCTCAACTTTACTATTAACTCGATTTATTGCAGATCTCCGTCATGTTCTTGACTAGATTATTTACTCACAAATAAGAGTCTGCGTGGTGTGGTGAAAACACACATTCGCTTATGACGAAGTCGGACGTGGATTTTATTCAATCGCTGTTCTTCTGAATATCGACAATCGATTCTGGTTATTTTATGATGTCTTGTATGAAATGTTTGTTATATCCTTTTTTGTATTAATTCGTCCACTTATATCTTTTTGATAACCCTTTTTGGTTAGTATTAACAAAAAGTGCATGTGTTGAGATATAACTTTAAAGAAATTTGTGAAGATTCATGCATGTTAGTTATTTTTTTGAGTTTAATAGACAATTTACAATTTGTGATGTTTTGATGGATGATGCTCATTTGAAGAAAGATTCACAATTTTGTTAAGGTTTTTAAGGATGATGATAGTACAATATTATATTCGTGAGTGTTAAATGTTAGTGCTATATTTCTCATGCTCCAAGGATAGAAACACCATTTTAAGCACGGGCTTACTCTGATATTTATATCACTCTGGGGTCCAAGAGCAGACATCCCCATTCCCACCTCCTAATGAGGCGTCTTTTAATGTCACTGAAAATCCCTACATTGTGGTCTTGACTATGTGACGATTATTAGTATTAATCTTACCGTACTCTGTATAGATGTTATATCCAACTTCGATGACCTGATCGATGAATTCTGATTGGTCAGCTGGCAGGCAGAAGACTCTGGGTTTCAAATCATACTTAGCGAAACAAACATTTCATACATCAGTTGCTAGTTATGACAAAGCTTTTTTATGGTAAGTCGTAAAGCAAAACCTCACTTATTTTTGTCAAAATAGCCCAAGAGCAATACATTTTCACTTGGAAAAAAAATGTAGAAAGCTGATTTTTTCAGACATCACTGCCTGACATCTTATCTTCCTAAAAATAAACTTTCCGCGATTTTCCCCCCTGT
>JAUUEB010509474.1:0-18078 GCA_032362205.1 Clione limacina | reverse complement strand
AGATTTATAAAAGAAAAAAAATAACAAAAAAAACAAAAATATTTTAAGGTTTTAAAACAGCACTAATATCATCTAACTTTTTGTGGGGTGTCGAACGTGCCGATTAACAGTTTTTAATTACTTGATTCTAACCCATAGTCTGACTATACACAGTACGAGTCCTTTTTCCTTGAGGTGAATGGTTTTTATAATTGCATGCGTAGTTATCTGCTTCCGACACTCAAAGATGCGGGCTTTGAATTCACATTCTGTGAGGGGAGTGGCTCACCCTATGTAGGCCTTTTAACACAAGGTATCCCATATGAAATAGACCATTGGATTCAGATCGTCAGAAGAAGGTGGACATTTTTCTTTTGTAATATGTGTGGGCATGTTCTTATCATGAACAGTTTCTGTATTCAAAAGAGTGTGCCAGAATGCCCGGTCTTGTTTTTCAAACAGAGAAGGAAATGCGGAATAAAAATTTTAGGGCTCCAAAGTTTGGTTCAATTATTTTTAAACCAACATAAATACGTAGCCACCGTTACACAATGTATTATTTCCTGATACATTTGGTTTCATTTTTGGACAGAAATGTATGTCTATGTTCAAACTCATATCGATATTGATGAATTGCTGTTTGGCGTAATTATCGATCTTTTAACAGAACTTTCAAAGCTTCTATTGTTAAAGTGTACAGTTTTAAACAAAGCCTTTGAACAGTTCAATATACCGATAACGGTTTAGAACTTAATACAATACTTAATTACTTTCGAAGACAGTTGGATTGATACGAGAAAAGGAAACTCAATTTGTATACATTCATCGAGTCTCCATTTATAAAAAGAAAGAAATGTCGACATTGTTACAATGACGGTTGGTAACAATGCATCATGCGTGTTATAATGGCATAACGAATTTATCATGCGTGTTATAATGGCATAACGAATTATTAATAGATAATAGATAACAGCTTGTTAAAGATTCTTCCTCCAAATGTACTTTTTTGGTAAGAGGATGTTACAGTCATTAACCGCTTCAAATTAACACCGTTTGTGTTTTTTTTCTTTTTTTGCCAGTGTTTTCCATGTTCCATATTTCGCGTCTTTTCACTGAAGTGAGCAAAGTTCGTTTTATTAAGGTTGAATTATATTGGTCTTATTTGGAGAAAAAATCCCCCCTCACACGTTCATGATCGATTTCGAATGTTCTTATTGATAGGCTATTTACATGCACATACATGCGGCTTCTGATCTGGTTCTCTCGAGATCTTGATATCGGTAAGAAAATGAGAAACCAACCATGTGTGACATAAAGAGGGCTTTACTTTCAAAGATATATCATGTTTCTTAGACGCTCCCCCGTGAAATCAATCAATGACGACTGATTTCGAAGCTAACCAACACAGACAAATCCTACTGAAATAACTTATGATAAGGATCTCTTTTATGATTTCCCGATGTATGTGAATAACTCAGTCGTTATTGTGTAAATGTGTCATTCTTATTTCTTATCAACGCTCTCTGGAATTTTTATGTTCACCAGTTTATTACAAAAGGGCTACACTGGTATGATGCTCACCATACTGTTTCTAGTTTGTGTGTGTTCTTTTACGCCTATTTCATCTGGTAAGAAGATCATTTCTTTTCATGAAACAGATACTCACAAATATCTGTTAAGGACGTGTCGATATTATCTT
Organism: Clione limacina; assembly: GCA_032362205.1. Classification (NCBI taxonomy): domain Eukaryota; kingdom Metazoa; phylum Mollusca; class Gastropoda; order Pteropoda; family Clionidae; genus Clione; species Clione limacina. The sequence goes on along the minus strand of JAUUEB010509474.1, from coordinate 16,400 downwards.
AAGCTTAATTATTTAGGTAGCAATTAACGGACATTCTGTAATCATAATTCCATATTGGTGGGATAGATCTTAGCTATAAGATTTTATTCAGCTATTTTGATGAGGTTGTATTTTCTAACGGCGTTAAAGCATAACTTATAAAATATACTTATGTTTGTATTATTTAAACCAATATGTATTTATGTTTAATGTTTCTGCTATATTTAGAATTTGCATTACCGAGATCAAATCAGGTAATAGATTATAAATGGACCAAGTAAGCATTAATGATTTCTTTTCAGATTAACCGAGTTTGATTCTAGGCACTTCAAAAACTCAGCCAATGTTTTGCAATATCGAAAATTCAGAAAACCCATTACTGTCTTAGACAGTTGTTGGCACCTCTGTATACTCTTGTGCTTTGATTGAACAACTTGTAAAAACGACCTTGAACTAGTGATTCAAAATGTCCTACTTATTTCCAACAGTTTTATCAACTTCCTCATTCTCTAAAATTACAGTTATTTCTATCAATATTTTTCTTAACATACCTTTTTCAAAGAAGACTAATGAAGTTTAGTGTTATCAAATTTGTAGATCATGTGCTTTAATCTAGCTTAAATAGCTCTTTGTTGTAATATCTCCTTCCTTTAGAGTAATTGCAAGTTTCAACTCTTTTTTTAATACACTGGCCCTTCTTTTTATTCTTGAACATTTAGAATTGTGTTATTCATCAAACCCGTGTATACTTAAACTTTTTGCTTCTGAAAGAGAAAACAAATATCAAAGAACTTTAAAGTGGGTTTTTCTAGGGCAGTGGCTCATAATTAAGCCGTCCCTAACCCTGGCAAACTTTAAAAAAATAGAATTAACATAAAAGGACAATGTAAAGAAGTGATGACAAATTCTGAACGTTGATAGACAAATAAAATTGCCATTGATAACGAAAGTATGGCCTTGGTAGCAAAGGAAACGGTAATTCAATTTTTATTCCTTAGTTCTTAATGATGCTCTAGGATTTCGTCTTTTCAAACTATCTTTTCATCTGTCTCACATTCTCTATAAACCGATCCCTGGATTCCCTCTGGCTTATTTTCACATATTGTGAAAGACACCCGCGTAGTCTTTATGCACTTGTATTGAGTATATGTCAGTGTGCTCCTTTTGATGAGCTGATTTGAGATATGCATTATGCATGCGTAATATGAATGTTGACCTTGATTCTTAGGATTCAATCGACCATAGACACTAGACACTGAACTGTCACGCAACGTTATCTAAACCTAATAATTGTTTTTTTTTGTATTAACGAAATGTCTTATTTGATTATGAAAGGAATAGAAATGCTTTTGAAACCAGCATGCATTAAGGTAGACGTATTGCCGATTCTAACAAAAATATACACTAATTAAGCTATTAAAAGGAAAGGTTATGTTGTACAAAAACATTTCAATCAATATTAGATTGACAAGATCACGTTTCATTATTCAACCACATGGAGCGTAAAGTGCATATAGTTTGCATTACTCATGTGTCATAAAATTAAGAATTAACAAAATTTCGAACGCATAATTTTTAAAATGTCATTAATCACTGGCCTAAAATCACACGGTTTAGATTGTATATTGTACATACACAAGTGTTGAGTGTCACATTAAATAGTTATGTGTCCTGGAATTGACATATTGGAATAGCACCAGCTTTAAATTTACTACCCTCTTCAACTTCTGTCTGTGCTTTTAACCTTAATTAGGGTTATTTTCACACTTGCTTTACCAAGAAAGGATGCCTTCTGCGTTATATTTCGTTTTTGACAATAAATATACCCCTAATGGCTTTTTGTTGACCCTTCTTGATGGTTTTCCTTGCTTAATTAATGCTAATCGATATTGTTTTATCGTCGCTTGTATCGGTCTAAATGAGCATAATGAGAGGAGATGACGTTTTATCCAATGAATAGATTAAGGAATGTACAAACAAAGGATCATGATTTTTATGTTTCATAGAGAATGTTATCTTTTATTCATAAATATTGTTGTTCATAAATACATATTCATATATAATGTTTAAAGAAGGACAAAACGTTTTTCCTAACGTTTTGCGCATACAGATATATTTATTTTTACACGGTAACCCTTTAACGATGTTATTCAACTCTAAGATATGACATTGTGGATAATAATCCAACGTCCAACTGTATTCAAGAAGTGAGTTATTGCTATGAAGACAATCATGATTGATCCATTGACGTGAAATGACCCACGACCCGAAATGTCGAACCTGATTCGGATACATAACGAACAAAGTACAAAGCATAAAAGACTTGCTTCCTGTACCAAATTATTCGAACCAAACGGCGAGCCAATATTCCTTATAAAGTCTGTCAAAAAGATTATACAACTGAACGCTGTTGGTGTTAGTTATCATAAGAGAATTTAATAACTTTGTCTGCCTCGCCACGTCTTATGTCGATGATTGCAATCTTTATACAGAAAATGACACATTGTATGTTTGCCTCAGAAAATATGAATCATGTTTCCATAAATCCTTACTGACAAGACATGAACAAGTTTCATCATGTGGATGAACTTATGACTGTTAACAAACCTTGCACAAGTAAAAATCTAATGAAAATAACACGCATTGATACCCAGACTAATCATAGCAAAAACTCGTAACAGTCAGCACGACTAGAATCTGAAGGGCAGTTATTTGCCCAATCTGAGATTAATATAATTCTATAACGTAGCCTATAGTAGATTTGATTTAAATAAGTAAAATAAAAATCTGAACAAATATTAGTCAACTCCAGAAATTTAAAGCAAGTTGATTTCAAATCTGCTTTGCAATCATCCCTCTCTGAAAATGTTTTAAATCCAGTTTGTACATTAAACAATATTTTGATAAATATACTAGATCAAATTACACATTTGCGCTAAAGATTGATGCCATTATTTTCCCCGTGGATGAGTTTGAAGTAAAAAAAGAAGGAAAATACTATCAAAAAACAATTGAAGAAATTAGGTCCCATCATACACAAGAAACCCTTTATGCTCAACATTTGTAAACTGTTAAAGTCATAAAAATTCAGAAAAGAAGTAGATGCATAAATGCATCAAACAAATTCAACTAAAGAACTTTTGAAAATGTGTAATGATATGCTTGAAAAATTGCTCACTTGAGACCCCTTATTTTAGAGAGAGACTCTAAACAACTTACCATTTCCTTTCTTAACTTGACTGTTTATCTTTGCATTGTTCTATTACAAACGAAAGTTTTAACAAGCTTCAGAAGATTCAATGCAGCTAGACTAATAAAGCAAGTGCCCGAAGGACTATCTAGAACATTGAGTTACTTTAAAAAAACACAGCTACAAATACCAATTCCTAAATTGAAGTACTATGGGAAATAGCTTTTAGCTTTGTGGATTCTGACCTGTGGCAAAGCTTGTCTGAGGATTTAGAATCAGTTCTGTCTTTGAAAACTAACTAAATGCTAAACTGATCAAAATGGTTTATGATTGTCTTTCAGAGAATATCGTAAATTTAAAATCTTACTGTTTTTTCGAGAGCGAGAGACTAGAAGCTCAAAGGCGGATCAAAAGCATAATAAACATCCCCTAAAATAACCAAATGGATTGAAGTTTGCTTTGGTTCTTTATATTAATGTGCTTCGTTAGTTCACAACCAGTGTGAAAGAAGTCAACTAGTAAGTTGAGTGTGCATACTCGTGTTATCTCAAACTCTTCGGTGCTTCCTGTCGCACAAACGGCGGTCACTATCCTTCTTTAAAATTATTAACAGGAACTTTGAATTATTGTAAACAATAAGAAATATTATATCCGTACGCGCTAAGACCCATTTCCATGTTTAATATTTTAAATGGAGGTTAATTCTTGATTCCTTGAACAACGTAAATACGTCCGTACTATGATACAACGATTATCAATCATACTGAGACCGTAGCAGATCAAGATAACCTGCCAATATAGATTCCACTTGCTTCAATAGACATCGATATCAATTAATTTGTTTGTTAGGCTCTACTTGTAATTGTCTAGTGCACGTCTAGAAAATGCCTGTCATAATCAGAGTTAACCAAGCAAGACATTTTCCATACAAACATTATTTTCCTTTCACACACACACATTCTTCATGTAGCCTTATTAAAACGGCTTCTTTTGTGTGTACATTCTATTTATTTTATTAATAACAGATATATTTTTCTGACTTCACTTATCTTACCGCTCCTTGATTCTCTTTTAAGCTTCCACGCACGACTTCAAATAAAATCTGCTATACGCGTTATATGATATGCGTCGGTAAGATTGATTACACGAATATTGTCATAGTCAAAAACCAAAGCGTAAAAACTGTCGAAAAAAGTTGGTGGCGAAAACGAAGGTGATCGAAAATCAAATAAGAGAGTGGTGCTCGAAAACCAGTTCACCCATTCAGCTGAGTCAAGACGGTCTTCGATCTTCTATATTTGCTGTGACTTTCCCTATTCTGTGTGGATTATTCAGACTAGCTTTAGGAAGTTTTAAATTAGTTATATCCCTACGTGTGTGAGCCACGCTGTGATTAAGCATGCAATGTTCTGACCTATACGTGGTTTAACTTGCCGTCTATGAATTATGTAAATCAGAATCCACCTTTGTTTTGATGATCTTGTTTGAACGCCCTTATTTTGACTGGTCATCTCGTTGAACAGCCCTTATTTTGCCGGATTATCTCAATCTGTTACTGTCTTAGTGTGAGTGTTAATCAAGACCCCACAGTCCGGTATTTGTTTTATCCAGAAAAATCAAATTTGACTTAACAGAATTTATATTCTTAAACACGTTAAATGAAATTGGTCTGATCGCGTACGGAAAAAATATTGTTCATGGTTCACTATCTTTAATTTAACTGCAAGTTTTATTAAAGACGGATAGTGGCCCCCGTTAATTCGGCAGTGAGCACCGGGGAGTTTATGGGAAAACACGAGCATGTAAACCTGTTTGCTAATGATATTCAAGACTAATGACTAAAAATTGAGCCTATAGCGGAAGAACGTAAGAAACAAAGTGTTTATCATAACTTAAAAGTTTAAAATTAATGTCTATCAATTTGACCATACTAGCTAAGATTTACTTTGCTTATGATCCGCCTTTTGAAACTTGTATCTATACAATCTCACAATTTTCTGATTTTGTTTGTTTCTAAAGTTTTCTTTTCAAGACTTATAACATCTTTCTATTCATTATTAAAAATTCATAATACGCTGAAAAACAGCATGGTAATGTATTTTCTTAATCTATTTCTATTGGTATAGTAGCTTACAGTTCTACTGAGCACTCAAAGTCACGGATATTTATAACTTTTGGTCTCATAATTTTCCACAAAGATTAATGTCGAATTCGAGAGAAGGGGAGACAATACATATAAAAATGCTTCTCGGTACAAAAAGGGTCCAGAGTCCAGACCAGTAATAAAAAAATGTTTTGGTATTTGTATCTTTGATTACAAAGCTAATATAAACTCTCCAAATATAGCCAAAATTGTTTCAAGTACTGTTTTCTATTAATCTGTCCTGATTTCATCCCCATACTTGGGACAACTTATTAGTCTGTCTTCCATAGTCTGCCAGACAACTGTCATGTAAGCTTTGTTACTGTGTACCACCTTATCTATTTCTTTGTACACAAGATGTCTTGCTTGGTTTCCTCTCTTATTGACATACATCTACAAGACGAGCACAAACAAAATACAAGTAGAGCCTGACAAACAAATTAAGTGAAATTGGTATCTATTGATGCAAGCGGATGATGGAGTTATCTTTGGACTCGCCACAGACAATAATGATATAACACATGGGTTTTAACGTTAAAGATGCAATGACTGAATTAATTTATCAGAATTTTTTTAATCACAGAAAGTTTTTAATCAGCCTATTGGTAAATTGGTTTCTCTTTTCTTTTTCTATTTGCCATAAAACACGCATTGTTTACCAAGTATTTGTCAAATAAAGAAACTATGACTCAGATGTAATTGTATGTACTGAGAGACCTTTAAGCCTTCTGGAAGTCTAAAGATTATTTATACATTCTAGTTATTCCTGACGGTTTTTATTTTATGTCCGATATTCAAGCGTCGGATAACCGAAGCCTGTCTGGAGTTATTTTCTCCTCTTACGCAACATTCCACAGTTAAAGGAGTCACGCGTTCACATTTAACGCCCAAACCGGGTATCTACTGTCATCTCTCTAGTTACTTTTCTGTTTCTAATAGCTAAATCATGCGACACACAAGAAGATTGTAAGATAAAAAGCAACACCTTTATTGCTTTTCTGGGTATCTACTCATATCTTTTAGGTTATTATTATGTTTACGATAACTAAATTATGCAACAGACAAGTATACTGTATGATGATAATAAGCATCACAGTTGACTTCCATAACACGAGAGATTATTTCTGTTTATTGACTTTTTCTTGAGAAATAAAACTGACTTTACAGTACGTGATTTCAATTTTATATATTTTATGTGCAATTCGTGAAATGCATTCGGTTTCATAACCACCGGTCAATCTACGAATGTTCAAAATAGACATGACAATCTTTAATGGCCTTTTTACTCCCTTGGGGCTTTCTGAGACTTCTCATCATATATTTGAGCATTTTGATATGGATGAGCATTGAGCGTTAAATTTAAATTTTTGATGACAATAATATTTTGCGATCGATGATGAACAAATCCCAAGTTATCAGATACAAACTCTTCTATGTATCTATACAATATTAATCTATTGAACATGCATCAGACTGGACATTAATCAGATTGCTGTTGAAACATACATGTAAAGATAAAGTCAGGGTAATATATCTCCAAATGATACAAAATTAAGTGCATTAAAAATTTTAAAAGCTTATATAATGAAAAGCATAAAAATTGAAATAAACATAAAAATTGTTCGTTTACGGGTGTTTTCCTTGGGTGAATTAAACCATGAACGTGTCTACTGATTGATAGCTAGCAAGGCGTTATTCATATTGTATATTGTCGGCTTTTCAGCATGCAATATATAATATTGCGTTTTCAACGTGAATTAGTTGTGGGAAAATTGATAAGCTGTTCAAAATCATATCGTATTAGAAATATGATATTCTATATATATATAAATCGATTTGGCGGATCGTACACTGTTTTAAAGCATGCATTAACTACATCTGTTATAACATTCAGGATCCTTAAATCAACTCTTTCTGACTGGTTGATTATTCTTCTCAAGTATTGTATTTATCGTTTATAAATGTGCACGTGTTTACAACATCAACCCTAGAAATGGTTATAAATATCTGAAGCTGTTCAAAAGAATATTACATTAACTGGGTGCATTCATCGATTGTGCTGATTATACATACACTGCATATGTTGTCATGTTAAATTGTTCGTTAATAACATCTGAAGTTATATGATTGATGTTGATTCAAGGTTTTGAATCTAACCCGCTATGGCTTGTTGACTTCTCGTTAACGAAGTTTTGATCTAGTTTTGGAATTTATGCTTGTGTTTAAAGCTTCCCTTAAAATATGTTAGGCTGTTGCCGTTTAAATTGTTTTTACTGAGGAAGGAATGTGTTTTGTTGTCAAGCCTTGGTTATCATTGATCATGCGATAGAAGTGACATAACATTACATAGATTTAAGGACAATTACAATTACATTCTTTCAAAGTGGTGACTGTGCACTTACCAAAATTAGGGTTGATTGATTATAAGTATATTGATTATATATTAATAATAAATACTTTTCATGTTCTAGTGGGTGAACCTATGGTGACATTCTCTTTTTGGAAGAATGATAAGATATAGGTCACTTGTGAAAGATGCTCTCATAATAGGTTCTTTGGTGATCTGATATTGAAAAGATAATGGTTAAAAGAAGCCACTTTGGCAAAATAAAAACGAAGTGGGTGTTGTTTGAGTGGACGAAAATAAATAAAATCAAAGTGTATGTAAAGCATTATCTAACGTATCTCTGTTGGCTCTTATCAAGTTACCTTAATCCGAATTGGTTGCAATGTATAAAAAAAATCTAAAATGACAAAAACTTATAACCTTCTGCCAACGACATTTAAACGATTGTTTTCATTCTATAACCGATGTTTCGTGTTCAAAAAGCACTTGAATGTATCTAGGATAATTATCGTTTAAAGCATTAATATAAAACTTCTATTTATAGCGTGAGGTACTTCAAAGGGGCAGTCGTCACCTGATTAAATGAATTATAAAATCAATATGCAAATGAGTCAAAGTACTCTAAGGCAAATCGGGAGAGTTCGTATTATGGCTGCACAGATATTTAACAATTTATTTCTTAAAGCACGTATTTATTAACCGATTTAGTTGTGGCCTCGAATTTATTGGATTTATAGGCTGGAAGTAACGACATTCATATTAGTCAAATTGTATGTCGTTTATCGCTTCGTTTAATGCGTGGGTAATTCTATTAGCGTTGGTACTGAGCACATCCGGGTCCCTGTGGATTGCGAATGAGTTTTTATGTGCTAAAATATCCAATATGTTTAAAGTAACGTGTTTAGGCGTGAGATGTACAGGGTTATTACTTCATTCAAAACACGAAAAGGGATAGTGTTTATACTGTTAAAATGAAGACGGGGGGGGGGGGGGCATAGTGAATAAAATATAACCATTGTTAATGTTTCGTGCCTATCATAAAATACATCATACTAAAAAATACTCTAAGATGCGTTCGTCTCAGAAGATTTATGTTGAGAGATGTTTATTGCAGGAAACTATCTTTTAGATAACTGTTTACAAAAGTTGATGTAAGACATTTTTATCAAAACTAGAAAAGATAACCCAACACTCGCAACTAGTTGATGATCTGACCTGTTATCTATGTCTGAATTAATGACGATGTTTCAAAAAGAAGCAATTTTAATTCCCTCTTTCACAGACCCCGTGGTTACACATTTCCATTTTACTGCACTTTACAATTTGTTCGCTAGTTTTAGTGTTTATGTGCATAAAACATTTATTACTTCGCTACTTTCTGGCATCTTTGCTTCATTTAATCTGCTCTTTTTTCGGTGTGTTTAATATATATTCCTTAACTACGTTTTGCATGATTGCACAAAGCAGGCGCGTAGCCAGGGGGACATGGGGGAATTCCCCCCTCCTCATTTCGATTTAAAATGCTCTAGATTTGCACATTATTTTCTTATTTTTAAAAATTTCGGCCATTGATCCCCATTTTAGATTCAAACTGCCCTAAATTTGCACCATTTATAACTAATCTCAAAAAAATCGCCCGCTTCGCAGCCATTGTTTATATTATATCCAAGGTTGTCCCCCCCCCCCTTTTTTTAAAAATCCTGGCTTTTTACGCGCCTGGCACAAGGTACATTCCTCCGCTACTGTTACGTATGTATTTGTAGGCATCCTTAATCCACGTTATTGAATAATTGATTATGTTCTTTTATCAGTTGTGAAGTTGTTATTATTGTTTTGAACGATCCAGTCATCTAGTATTGAACTAAAAATAGTCAATATTTGACCATTTCAGTATACTCTGTTCTCTCCTTTTCGAGTCTACACATTTTGTCTATACATCTAGTCTACACATTGTGTCTATACATCTATTCTACACATTTTGTCTATACATCTAGTCTACACATTTTGTCTATACATCGAGTCTACACATTTTGTCTATACATCTAGTCTACACATTTAGTTTATATATCGAGTCCACACATTTTGTCTATACATCGAGTCTATAATTTTGTCTATACATCTAGTCTACACATTTTGTCTATACATCTAGTCTACACATTTTGTATATACATCGAGTCTACACATTTTGTCTATACATCTAGTCTACACATTTTGTCTATACATCGAGTCTACACATTTTGTCTATACATCTTTCAATACATATCGTCTTTACATTTTGTCTAAACATCGTTTCTATTCATCTCGTCTATACATTGTGCCCATAAATCTTGTCTAAACTTCTTGTCTATACATCGTGTCTATAGATCTTGTCAATACATATTTTCTATAAATCTTGTATATAATTCTTGTTTATATATATTGTATATAAATCGTGTATGTACATATTGTTTATATATATTATATATACATCTTGTTTATACATTGTGTGTATACATCTTGTATTTATATATCGTGTCTATACATCTTGTCTATACTTCTTGTCTATATATCTTGTCTATAAATCTTGTCTATATATCTTGTCTATACATCTTGTTTATATATCGTGTATATACAACTTGTCTGTATATCTTGTATATATATCTTGTCTATATATCTTGTCTATATATCATGTCTATACATCTTGTCTATATATTGTGTCTATAAATCTTGTCTATACATTATCTTGTCTATATATCGTGTATATACATCTTGTCTGTATATCTTGTCTATATATCTTGTCTATTTATCTTGTATATATATCTTGTCTATATATCTTGTCTATATATCTTGTCTATATATATTGTCTATATATATATTGTATGTACATCTTGTAAGTACATCTTGTCTGTAAATTATTTAATTAGTCTGTATCAGTTGAACAATAAAGAGATGTTAAACCAGCTGCTGGTGTAATATATTATACATTCATCACATGTTCATTGGAGATAAGTTGCAAGCGAACTTATTAACAGTATTACCGTGCTTGTGGTATAAGCACGATGGTTAACATTTGAGTATATAAAGAAAAACAAACGAGGATATAACAATCTTAATTCGATAGCGAAAACTTATCTTTTTTTGCAAACTTGTTTAAGTTATTTATCAAAACATATCTCGATTTATGGCTAGGTACACCCACTTTCAAAGTAGGTCTTTAAAGGGTTATATAACTTTGAAAAGACCGTAACATTAAATGAGCCTAACCAATTGACATGAATACAAAGTATAAGTTTGAAGGAGCAAACAGTTCACGATAAATGTAAATAAATTAATACTATCTTAAGAGATATGTTTTATGTTCACACGAACTCTGCGTTCTCAAATAATCCCCCAACCCCAACTACCCCCCCCCCCTTTTTGTTTATTTATTTCCCTACACCGAAATAACAAAATCCGATGTTTTATTGTATATATTGCACTCTGGATCTCCTACTATCCAGTACTAGTAGTATATGCATACATTTTAATAGATCTTAGTCGATAAGTATATACTAGAATAAATATGTGTCGTCATTTTGCCCTCTACCCCCCACCACCTTTTCTTTATTCCCATTCTCCCTTTTATGAAAATGTGACAAACTTTCCGACCCATCACTCCTTTTATTCCTACCCCCCCCCCCCCCGCCTTTCTTTTTTGTTTAAAATCGAGAACACAGAGTAGTATTGATATCAAAAGGAGCACTCACTATATCATGAGAGTCACGTTGTTTGCAGTAACTTTTCTTTTAAACCACAGAAAACAAAATAACCAATAAAAGTAAGACAAGTAGACGACAAACTGTCATTAATGTTACAAAAAAAGTCTCAGGTTGACTTGAATCACCATACAAATGAAGCTGCAAACACTTATCTTTTTTATTAATTCCCTCCGTGACTCCTAATATCCATTTCTACTTTTGGCTTTTTCTGTTTAACTGTAAAGACTGTCAATACGAGTTATTTGTTTACTTATTTGTCTGGTAGGTTAGCGCAGGATTGACTTAAGATGTCAATCTGTCAAATAGTGTTTTCACTTATGTTATAGTTTTATTGCGTTAGATCAATTATTGGTCTACGTAAACAGTCAATCATATTACAGCCATGCTCAGATATGCTTTAAGAGACACTACGTGTCGACCGGCGACTGTCTACAAATAATTTCGATATACTGATATTGCTTTTGATTTCCATTCCCACTTTTTCCACTCCTATCTCTAAAACCTCTCATTTTGTTCTCTTTCTTAATCTTTCTCTCGATCAATCTCTTTCGGAATCTATTTTTTACTCTGTTTTAATCACAAAACCACACATTATCTGTCTTTTGTCGTTATCAGTACCCATTCTGTAAATGTTTGTTTTTTGTATACTTAACTGGACATCTTATCGTTAGGTCGTTTTGATTATTGTATGACCTGTTCTATGGGATAGAATAAAAAAGATCTTACAGTATTTGGATATCAGGTCAAGATAAGACCACGTGAATAGCCACCATCGTTACGTGATTATTACACCCTAACGTAAACTAACAGACACTCAGTTTTATAACTCTTCGACTTAGTATACAATCCACCTACGCTTAAATTAGAGGATTTTTTCTTTGGCTTTTCTGTCTGATTGATTTTAACGAAAAGGACTAGAGGTATCAAGAGATTTGACACACTCTAGAACTCAATTTGAGTTTGTAATCACATCGCTATCGTTTGTTGTGTATGTCTGCTACAATCTCGGACAATGTCAACAAGGTCAAGTGTGACCCAATCAGACAATCACTATAGTCCAGAGCCAAGAGACATTTGTTCATCATCTGGCGAACAAAGGGTTTGAGGATCATGATTTGTTAGATTAGTCAACACGAACAATTCTTGAGTTTTAAAGTCTGTGCCATTAGACGTGGGAGGGGCCTAAATGGCGCCAAATTTATTTTAATCATCATCTCGAGTACATCATCGAAACTCATTTTGGTCAAGACAATATATATTGGTAATTCTTAAGTATTTACTCTAGGAACAAGGTCACTTAAGAATGACCCCTCATTAGCATAATTATTGGAAGGCGTAGAAGGTTTACACCTTGACTTTCTTTGAAAATACTATTTTAATATTCCTTCACACATTTGTATAACACACGTTTTGTATGTTATTATATACGTATGCAGTAGACACCTGACTCCTGTATGTAGCATATTGATATCATCCTGATAAGAGGTATTGAGTAAAAATGGCATTGTCTTTCAGTATGTTAATATAAACCTTAAATATTTCATATCAACTTTTATAAAATCAATTAGATTTCGATGGAAAAATTGAAACTTCAAGTTTATATACTAGATATGGATCATGAATCATAAACGAGATACAAAGTTCTAACATAATAACAATTGGATCTAGACAGACCGATATCTAAGATTAGTTTGATTATCTATTTATATAATTATTGTTAATCGTTATGACTTCATCCGTGTGAACTAATGTTAAAGCTCGTTCAATACTACTGGGGTCTCAACACTCACTGGGAAATAAATATCGCCTAAAACAATAAGCGCGTATTATCTATATATGAAGTGTTTACAGTTACCATTTGCTCTGTTTTTTTAAAAGCTGGAAGTTTCTAGATGTTGTATGCAAATATGCACTCTTTTAACCCTCTCCTTATCACTCTTGATACATTTCGCCACTAGAGATGGAACAAGATTTGTAAAAGAAGTTGTCGCCTCGGCAAAGGATCTGGAATGGTGTAGTCCGACATATGGTGTTATAGTCGTACTTAATTGACAGTGTTTGGGTGCTGATGTTTATACCAAAAAGCTTCTGCGTGCTCACGGGTTTCCATTTCTAGGGCAAAACAGATTCACGACGTTTTCCGAACAAAACAATGTGAGATCTCATAAGGCACAGAACCAACATCAGTGCCTTAAGTGCAATGCCATTGAACCAGTTACTGGCAGACAAAGGTAACCGAAATATCTTCCTTTGAGCATTTGTTGGACCAGTTAGAAGGAATTGGGTCAGAGAAAAAATATCTGAAACTTTCCGGGCCTTAAAAAGCTTTAAAGTGACGAGTACAACATCACTGTTTCAGGGGATCTCTAGTCTTTTTAAGGGAGTGGGCTGGTGAACTACGCAAAGCACAACAAGGTCACACATACTTTTAATGTCAATATTCATTTTGACATGTTTAATTGTGATCAATTATGGGTAGCATTACTCAGTTTGAAATTACCAAAACCATAAAAGCTGTCTTTTATAGGAAATAGTCACATAACGGAAACGAAACGAAAGAAATATATTTTTTAACTACCTGACGTGACGTGACGTTTTTGTATTGCTTTGTTTTCATGCTTGAAATAATTAAGTCCTTTTGAATCAGAGGCAGATACTGGACAGTTATCTTTCGCATTGTGATCATGATATGGTTTATTTGAAAATCAAATGTGAAATCTTAAACATAACTCTCAATTTTACTAAGAAATATTAAGTAAAGATTGTAAATTGTTTATTCGTATTTAAAACAAACATTTGCAAAAGTTTACATTTTCTCATAACGTCTCGTACAGTATATAATGACGATATTAATGTCTCGTTATATGTAATTTTGTTATATAAATATAGTAATATAACATGCTCTATTATAAAATATATGTCCGTCAATTTTATACCAAAAACGCTAACACTGAGTAATTTGTAACGGTGCATTCCTTAATCAAAAAGTGTGCTACTAGTTGTAACGCCAAGTATGTTTTTGTCGCTATTTACCAAAATGATAGATAATTAACAAAGAACTTAACTGATCCCCGTAGACAATTCGTTTTACAAAGCTATGACTATAGTATACACTACACAGAAATCATACATTATCAAATGTGGAAATAGGTTTCATAAAAATACATTACATTAAAAAGCATTGGCATTTTGACCATTCGCCAATGTTACAATACAACCATGATTCAAGGTACTTAAGCGTGTGTTTGACATGTTTATATTGCACATGCTTTTATATATCATGTTGTTGTTCTTGTGAGCCCTTAGCAAATATGGCGTTTGGAAGAAAGTGTGAATACAATTATAACAATTGATTAGACCAGGCGCGTAGCCAGGGTTTTTAAATGGGGGGGACAACTTTGGATAATACAAAAACAAAAGCGAAATTTTTTAGATTAATTAAAATGATACAAATTAAGAGCATTTTATAGCATATAATCAAAGTAATGGCCGCAAAGTGGCCGGAATTTCTGAGATAAGTTAAAAATGGTGAAAATTTAGAGCACTTTGGATCTCATATGGGGGAGGGACTTTCCCCAATGTCCCCCTGGCTACGCGCCTGGATTAGACCTTGAATATTTAGTATGATATTTCTATTTAATCGGTGGTTATGATAGATTCCCCTTCATGCACTGAACAAAACGTATAAAAAATAACAGACTTTGACACTGACACGTATATATTATCCATTTATGTATCCAAATATTTATGAATATGTCGATTCATGTCTTAATGTCAATCGACTTCCCTTAACTAAATGTTTGTCAATGGCACGACAACTTCGTCTTTTTCCCATCCCACATTCATTTCGTTATATCTTCGTTTTTGTTTAGTTTTTAATCGTTAAGGAAACGAGAATGCCAAATCCTTTGAAATTGCCCACATTTTACATCGTTGAAATAATTTAAAAAAACAAAACAATAACAGACAAACCGATCATACTTTTTGATATTTTAACCTTTAAAAAATATTCTAGAAGTATAGAAAAATACGTTTACCAAATATTGCAGTGTTTTCTAAATCATTTTCACAGCTTGAATAAGATTTTCAAAACGAGTTGTACTAGAAGGACGTTGTTTATGACCTATATAGTATGAACTTAATAATCATTATACTGACTGATAGGCTTAAAGGGCAAGACAGTGATCTATTTAACGAAAGAATGGTGAAATGATCCGAAGACTGATATTCAGAGAGGACATTACCGGGTGTCCAATAAAGAGTGTCCATCAAACAAATATTTACACCTTTGTCAATTTTGCACCTATTAGCACCAAATTCGTCAGAAAATAAGATTATTTATTTGGAAATTACATAACATAAGCAACAACTTCGAAAAGCGTCAGAAAAACGTATGCGTTATATAGTTATATAAACATTATACAGATATATAGCAAAACCAAAAAGAAGGAAGTCCGCTGTTTGCGTCAAAACTCCTCTATCAGAGTCGAATGCAAAGTATGTTATTTGGTGGGCTTTTGTGTTTGTGTTATTTAATTGCCTAGTTAATTATCTTACTTCTCGTAAACTTAAGTGCTAAAAGGTGAAAAATGTGTAAATCTTTAAACATGTGTTTGATGGACAGTCTTCAT
This sequence comes from Clione limacina, assembly GCA_032362205.1. Classification (NCBI taxonomy): domain Eukaryota; kingdom Metazoa; phylum Mollusca; class Gastropoda; order Pteropoda; family Clionidae; genus Clione; species Clione limacina. The sequence continues at coordinate 373 of JAUUEB010509474.1, read as the reverse complement.
AGGACACCTGGTAGACAAATATACCAACCACTTTTTTTCCTAACGAAATTATAAAAATAACCAAAATAAAGTACAGTGTATTAAATAATCCAAACGTTTTACAGCTTTTTTACCGAAATTGTTTTCTAAAAAACAAGTACAATGTATTTACAACTAGAAAGATGAGTACTCAGAGAGAGTACAAGTCAAACACGATTTAAGATAAAAGAGTTTCTTACTATACCATATCAATATTACTTTAAGTTTTTAAAAATAACATAATAATAATAATAATAATAATAATAATAACTTTATCAAAAGATATAAAAAAAGATTTTGAGAAAATTAAATCACCGCTTGGATGCACCAAGTTGCACCAAATAATATGGAACAC
>JAUUEB010509463.1:0-10072 GCA_032362205.1 Clione limacina | reverse complement strand
GATACGCCAAGGATAATCAGCCAGTATCGCCCAATGTATCTATGCACGAGGCTTTTGAAGATGAAAATCCATATGAGATGGTGTCGACGAAGGATCTCGGCTCGGAGCCTTTGAAAGCGCATATATCCAACCTGAACCCTACACTTGAGCATGGCAGCACTCTCTCAGTCACGACAGCGGAAGACTGTAATATGACAGCAGCAGCAAAACTGCATAGGGAGGAACTCTCGGATGCAAGAATTCCACCAACTCAACTCTTCACACCTACTACCTCGACATCTGTTGAGAGAGAGCGAAAGACAATCAACTTATCAGAGCAGCAAGGTCATGAAGTAGTACTTGAGGATAGGGAGCCGTCGATTCTGGATAAGTTTACCAGTCGATTTGGTGGGAGCCCGGGCCCATAAAGTAGAAAATAGATCATGCGAGGGGGAATTGTCATAGTATTGGGAGCAAGTCATGGCCGATACAAAGGTGCATATTTGCACAGGACCTTTGTTTGGGACGCTTGGAGCGTCGGTACATTAATCAGAAAATACAACAACTTTGAGAGCAAATTAGCATCCTGTTGGGCTGGAAATGAGGACAAATTGTGCTCCATCTGAAGAGCTTTGGCTCTACTGGGTAACTGTCACCGGCTAGGGCTAAGACGATGACGAAATTCTTTGATCTTATCGATAACAACCATATCAAGTCCTGAGACACAAAAATAGCCTCGACATGCGCCACAATGCCACACTCCACGCGCATACCACCTTTGCTCCAACCCTGCGTCCGCCTGCCTCGCGAAGATGCGCTTCTTCTCGTCACCAGTACTCTCGGAGCCAGCGCAAATTGGCTGCTCGTACGATATCTTTGCGATGCGCTAAGTACCTCGAACGCGGCAGATGGTGGGCATGGGGAGGAAGAGAGCCATAATGTCGTGCTTGTGTCGTGGATGAGGGAGTACGAGTTCTGGAAACACGAAGCCCGAAAGGGAGCAGGTCTTGACCTGGAAAGGTTGAGGAAAGAGGGGCGGTTTGCCTTTGTGGACGGGCTATCCGGATTGTGTCTTGAGGATGGCGAGGAACAACAACATGGCGCTGATGACAGCCTGCGCGCATCATCTGCGCGAGCATCGACTACACTGCCAAACAGAGGCTTGCCAGAGGTGAGGACGATACCTGCGAGAGGACCACGGATACCAGCCGCACCGACAGTTGATAGAACGCCGGTAATGAACACGCTAGTCGACATGGCGAGTCCAAGCAAAGCCACAACAACAAGACATTGAGTTTAGTGCATATAAGAACTCACCTGAGCATTACACGTTGTGTTGCTCTAAGCAAAAACACACAAATAAAAGGCATTAGTTAATATATAATGCAGATACATGAGATGATGATGACAGTTGCAATATGATATGGTGAGTTTATACATCTAAAGATATTGTATGACATGCCTATTTTGATACAATGTGTAATGATTTGAATAATATTTCAAGCAGAAATATAGAGATAATTGATAGTTTTGATCCCTTGCCTGAGGCTTATTAAATTTGTAAATTGTAAATGGTCCAAAAATATACGAATTATGCACATGAATGATTGAGAAGAAAAAGTATGAGACATGGAGGAGGAGGAAGAAAGAATCATTCAACAGCTGTATTTAATGTTGTTCAATATTGTAAAAGTATATTCTGTAGAAAGGAAATTACTTCAGAAAAGTGAAAAATTACAAAACATTCCTTCTGCAAAATTTGCTCAGAATGCAAGGTTTAATACATAAGACTTGTCAAGCTGTGAAACTATCCTTTGCACAAAAACTCAAAATAGCTTTGTGCAAAGTAACAGTATTACTCTCTGCAAAAGAATTTTCTTCTATAGTAGTAATAGTACAGGTGAATTCACTTATAATGAATTGCTTGGGAAACAAAGAAATGTTCGTTATAACTGAGTTTGTTTAATAAAAACTACGAAATAATAAGTTACACAGAAATGATATATTGTTTTGAAGCTCATGCACAGAAATGATTGACATGAAATAAAGATGAAAGCTACAAAGAATTGTAAGCCAGCAGAAGTAGGAAATGAAGGAGGATAATAGAGCAATGACATTAATTAACATATGACCTAGATGACATTAATTAACATATGACCTAGATGACATTAATTAACATATGACCTAGATGACATTAATTAAAATATGACCTAGATGACATTAATTAACATATGACCTAGAAGAGATACATCTAGTTACTTTAAAGTCATTTTTATCTCACAACAGCTTGATTTCTGAGGATTTTGCGAGAAAAGATGTAAAATTCAAAAAAGACTAAACAATAGTCCACACTGAAGAAAATGACTACTGCAAAGAGGAGCTAAGAACAGGATATCTAGCAACATTAACAAAGAAGATCAACACCTATTTCTATAAACAAAAGAATCAAAATCAATACTTTGTGTACTATATAGCATAGATATATATATATAGCAACTCTGCGCAGAGTACTGGTAAAATATGAAAGCAGAAATTAGTTCCACTCTGATACCAGTCAAGAATGGCTTTGAATAATTACAAAACCCTTTTACAACTACTCTATTAGGGTATCCTTAGCAATGAATATATTCTTTGGTGTGATAGAGATATTGGCTTTAACATTGATAATCAAATAACTGACTTTTACAGAAAGGACATGCAGAGATTGAGAAAAATATGTTGCTTGGTAGAGAGAGAGCTTTTAGATAGATTTAGCATAACTTACTCTCAGCACAAGTTTGTCTGCTAGTTCACCAAAGTATTCAGTCTCAGATTTCTGATCTTTAAGGTTCTCAACACCAGCATCTTCTAGAGCCTTTAACTTTTTCTGAAAATATAGGATATCAGAGTTATTGAAGTGACACTAACCTGCATCTTAAATGTATAATATGATAATGGGACCATGATAGTCAGGATAAAAGTAACAGAATAATTTAAGAGGATAATAAAATTTAAGTTTTTTTTGTGTAACATAGGGACATAGGGTAATTGTCTTGTGTTACATACTGACATAGGGTAATTGTCTTGTGTTACATACTGACATAGGGTAATTGTCTTGTGTTACATACGTACATAGGGAAATTGTCTTGTGTTACATACTGACATAGGGAAATTGTCTTGTATTACATACTGACATAGGGTAATTGTCTTGTGTTACATACTGACATAGGGTAATTGTCTTGAGAGTGAGAGAATTTATTTTGAGATAAGGACATGTAACAACAAGGACAAGCAGAAATCACAAGGTGAAATAAGTCAAATAAAGAAGATGAAAATGTCTTAGTAACGTTGTTCTCATAGACTGGTCTCATCATCCCTTGATTTTTTTAACATGGAACCTTCAGGGAGAGCCATGTAGGGGAAGACCACAAGGTACATGTAGGGGAAGACCACTAGGTACATGTAGAGGGACAATGGAGGATAAGAAATGGAGGATTAAGAAAGATGTTGAAGGATAGGGATGAGTGGAGGAAATTTGTTTGTGACTTATACTGCCTAGGCGATGCTAAATTTATCATCTTCACAAGTATTGGGTGTTTGGATAATAAATAGAAGGACATTGTATGCTAAATTTTCTTTCAATATTATCTTTATTTCCCCAAGCTTTTACAGCTCTGGTTCACCCTTCATATTGTTGGGTGGACAGGAGGCAGCAGAAAACCCTGAGGAACTCCCTTAACAGAATTCATACCTTCCTTTTTTTAAGCATGTGGAGCAGTGTGGAGAAACCACTAGGCCACTGCCAACATTTTGATTATCATACTGTAATATATTCAGCTGTTGATAATTTGTAATAAATATCATTATTAAATACAAAGTATTTGTTTTATCAGTAAGTCCTTGAAATTTGAAAATGTTCCCACATTTCTGCTTACTTTTAAAGACCAGTAATAACATGAACTGAATAAAAGTCTCCAAAAGTGTATACATCGAGGATGGTATTTTTTGGTAGATGTTAAAACATTGGAATGAGATTGGTGATAGAAAATATTTTCTTCTTTTCTTAACAGAATTTAACTTTCAAAGAGCTGATTTGTTTGGAGCACATCACAAAACTTCTAACACTGTAGATATGAGCGTGAACTTTTCAGTCCTACTGCATCTACTTCAGAACTGGAAGCAAACATAAATTTTTCAAAAGGTATAATGGCAACTGAGGGTGATTATATATTTGAACATGTTTTATTATCCATTCAAAACTCTTGAAATTTCTCTAGGGAGGTGTAGATAAAAGATTTTTATCCTTTGTATGATAAATGAAGAAAGCTGATTCATATCACATTTGTGACACCTCCTGTCAAATCGTGCCACGTGTCGCACTTTTAAGTTTTGAGATATTACCTTGTTAATGTGATTGGCGGGTGTGATGTTAAAATATTTTTTTGCTAGATTACTATTTTTCAACCAGTTTACTTTATAAATAATAAAGATTCTGACACAAATTGAAGACTTTTAAATTCAAATTGCTTTTTGTGAGACGGCAGTTCCTCTTAAAACCTGATGCTTCTACAAGGACATAACTACTCCATTTTTCATTGAAATGACTTCATCTTTGTTCCACATGTGAATGAAAGTGTCTCTATGTAAAAAAAAAGATTTTTTGGAAACTTGCGACAAGTGGCACCTTTTGATGGGGAGTGTCACATTTTGTAAATAAGAAAGCATGTAAAAATGGTCAAAAAGTTACCCTCAAATCTTTAGAGTCTTCTCCCAAAGTCTTCAACTTATCCCATGGGTAGACAGCCCCAGCAAAAGTGACGTTATCAGTTTGATTACGTAAATGTGCCAAGTCTGTTAGTAAAATGCCTGTACATCCGTCATAGCATGCTGTGAAAGATAATGTAGAAGTTTGACAAGTGTTATTTGTTAAGATATTGAAGATGTCATCCTCACTTCAACTCATGATGTCATGCTTATTTATAAACTAAATCAAAGTATTTGTTCTTCTATCACTTTATATTACATCTTACTCTTAAGAGGCCATGCATTGCCACTGGAATATACATTTATGGAGAAATTAGTTATGGATTAAAGATAACAATAGAACAGTGGTTCTAAAACTTTTCTAAGCCACGACCCCTTTCAGACAAGTTTCGCAACCCCCTACCATTTCCTTGAATTTTTGGATCTAGTCTGTCCCACTCAATACAAATTAAATGATCATGTGAAAGTTATATTAGTGTACAAAACACCGTATTAGTAAAGGGAATCTATCATTATTGACAAAATATTTTACTCTCAGTCAACAATGGGATGCTGGTGCGTAGCCAAGATTTAGAAAAAGAGGGCATGTCAACTTGGCTTGTGTCAGATCAACGAATTTTTTAAAAACGAGATAACAATTGTGCAAATCTAGAGCATCTTGGATCGTAATGTGGAGGTGGATGGGCATTCCCCCATGTTGCCCCCTGACTACGAGCCTGATAGGATGTGTGTGTGCTTGTAATGCATCAAATAGCATCTCAATATTAGTTGTGTTTTTAATAGGTACAATTATGCAAATGGTACAAAAACACAGAGGGACAATGACTGAGTTTATGGTGTGTTTTTCCTTCATCATAAGACACCAGAAACTTGTGAAATTTGACATCAAGTTTGTGAAAACCCGCTCATTAACAACGCTGTTTCCCCACCAAGCAACTTATACAAGTTGCAGCTTGCAAGCCTGACTTAGGATGTAGACACAGCGTTTGTTATGAACGGATGTTCACAAACTATATGTCAAATAAAAGTTACAGTCATTCAAGTGTAAAAAACGATTGAAAAAAACACGACATCTGTTGTATATTTGTTGTATCTTCAATATAATAATTCCTTGCTTTTCTAATGGCCAATGTTTCATTGCTAGCAAAAACTAGTCAGAGCAGATTAATAACATTTCCTTCATATAAGAGCATTTAGTATTCAAAATGATAACTATAAAAAGTAATACAAAGAATGTTTGAAGAATTGTACATCTGTCATCTCAGTTAGACAGTAGACTGTATATGTTCAGATTCAGAGTTTCTGTTACTCATATTATTAGTTTATAGACTCCTACTCTTACATTTTTTGGTTGCAACACTGGAGAAAACCATAATTTTGTTATGTTTATGATTTCAAATTCACCCTGAAATTTGATAGCTATATTTGTATGGATGTTAATTCATCAATACAGATTACATAACAGATATAACATACTAACAAAGGAGAGTAGAATTGAGAGCAACATGGTGCAGACCTTCAAATGAAAAAGTGTACCAAACGTCACATTTTGGGGGGATAATTGGTTTTTAAGTATTTCCTCATAATAATACACTTTATCTTTATCATTTTGTCCTGAACACTTTTAAATATTCTCAAGTTACATTAGTTTTGGACATCTGGGATAACATTGTTTAATATCATTACACTATGTGACAAGAAAATCATGATATTAACATAACCTTCATTTTGAATCCTGTCAATAAAGAGTGCCAAAAACATAATCATGATAAAAAAGAATTGAGTTTTCACAATTGACATTAATTCAATTATCTTCTGAAAAGTGTAAGACTGTGATATCCAAGGGTGTGTGGGTATAATGTTGATTGTTACACAAAAAAAAGCATGATGTTAGCATAAATGTATATTGTTGGCAATATAATAATATATTGCAAAGCGCATTGAGCAAGTCTCTGACCTGGAAATGCGCTATATAATTTCTCTATATTAATATTATCATTATTAAAAGCAATAGAGAATTAACAATGCAGTGAATGCGATGTGAAAAAGGAATTTCTTTTTGATGTGAGGGAAATAACAACATGTAGAACAAGTAAAAATGAATCAAAATTTCAATACTCCTGAGGAATTGGATTTTAAATAAAAGTTGGGAAATACTCAGCCAAGAGTCACCAACCAAAATAGAACAAGACGAAGCACTCATTGGCAGTGGTGATGACGTGACCATCAGGAAGTTTGTAGCTCTTCTTAAGGGAAGCAGTCTGCGTCTCCTGCTCAAAATCTAGGGCAGGTTTTTCTTTGATGCCACGGACAATTTTTCCATCAGCAGAGGTTTTGAAGCTATAGCCTCTTTCTTTGAGAAGCTTCATGAGGTAATCTGTGAGATCTCTGCCAGCCAGGTCCAATCTCATAATTGCATTTGGAGTTGCATAATCTTCATACATTGGGACTGTATAAGTAACATCATCACCAAAGTCCAGCCCTGAAGTACGACCTGAAGCATAGAGCAACATACATAGCTGTAGAGTTGAAGGTCCAATCTCACAATGGCATGCAGAAGTGAATAATCTTCATAAATGGGGACAGTATGAGTAACACCATCACCAGATTCCAGCACAATACCTGTCATAGAACCAGAAGCATAGAGAGAAGGACAGCCTGGATAGCTGGAGAGTTGAAGGTTTCAAAAATGATTCGTGTCATCTTCTCTCTGTTGGCTTTGGGGTTGAGGGGTGCCTTCTTAGGATACAAGGATGCTCCTACGTTGAATCATGCTATTTAATGTAGGAGGTGTGATGCCAAATCTCATCAATATCATCCAAGTTGAAGACAACACCGTGTTCAATGGGATACTGCAAGGTGAGAATACATTTCTTGGACTGAGCCTCATCACCAACATCTCTGTCCTTCTGACCCATGCTTACAATTATACTCTGATGCTTGGGTCTTCCAATAATAGATGGAAAGACAGCTCTGGGGGCAACATCCCCAGCATTGCATTTACTAAATCTATTGACTACAACAGGAGCAGCAACATTGTGTCACATATTTTGTTAAAAGTTAGTAATGATTAAGCAAAGCGCTACAGAATGCAAAATATTTTCCTCTGATCCTTAGATTGTGAATGAAACATAGAATACTAAAGATAGCTTTTACAGTTTTTGTCTCAAGACATGTTTGCTTAGAATTTACCTTGTCTTAAAACAGATAGATTAATTTGCATAATTTAAATTATTTAGCTTATGAAGGTATCATCACAACCCCATATTTCTCAGTTGAAAGAAATACTAAATTTTAATTCCAGATGTTCACAAGAGCCATCTTTGTAAATCTCATTGTACATGATTAACCTAATAAATAGTCAAGAAATCAAATGTTTTGCATGGCTATAAATATAATTCATCATATTATTTGAACAAAAGAAGAAAAAAAACACTTGCAAGTAGTAAGATTATCTTAGTCAAATTTTCTATCAACCTGTTTGATCTTGATGTTGCCAGTCGTTTTTATAATTTACTTAAAAAACTTTTGTTGAAACATGAAGAAAAAGTTACTATATTAACAGTATTAACTTCATTGCTATCCTTTTTTTAAACACATATCTATTCCTATCTTTTTGGCAGCTATTGTCAATTGAGTAATTAGGTGCATACATTTGACAGAAAAATAATAATTTGATCTTATTATATTTGTTAGTAATTGTAACATTTTGCAATCAAAAGCAGTTAATGATGTGATGATGTGATGATGTGATGATGTGATGATGTGATGATGATACAAGAAATGATGAAGACATTGACAATTATTTTGATGAAACTACAGTTTGTGATGAAGTTAGTTGTAATAGTCCAGTGCAAATATGAGATTATAGCCTTACCCTGAACAAACTCTAAGAAATTGTTTAATGGTGGATTAAGGTTCTATGGGGTGAACTTAGTTACATACTAAAAGTTTACCAAAAATATACCATTTTTTCTATGAGTTTTGGCCCCTGAAAATGGCAAACACACACAATTTGTTAACATTAGTAATAAAGCAATAATCTCTCTTGGCCTTAAGTAGAAAGATCAGATTAGGCAGTAGATTACTTTAAACTGCCCACAACTTAGGGATGCAAATGCTGGACACCCTATTCCAAATGAGGCATCTTTCAATGCCATTGAAATTTCAAAAAGTGCCAAAATGGTCTAAGACGAAGCTAGACTTAGTATTAGTTGTATGTTATACTAGATAAGGTACAAGATAGCAAGCAACTAGTTTCTTTCTCTTTATTTGCAATCTTCTTCTGTTTTACACTTTATTGGCCTCCTTGTAGGAAGACAAAGAAATGGGTTGCTACTACTGTTCTTATAATGAAGATATATTTTGACATAATAATAATTCAGAATGATGTTACAGCAGAAAGTAAAAGAGCAGTTGCCTTATAGCCACTACAATCTAAGGGGATACTAATACTACATAATAGTCTACAATCTGTATACAAAGGATTCATTTGTTCTGGGAGACCATCACTTACAAACACATAAGCCATCCTGTACTTGATAATTTTGGTCATCACAAATTTCACAATTCCTGCCCTGGATGCCAGGCAGACAGGGGCATTGACCAGTTTTCACATCACACTCTTGACTCTTGGAACCTCCTTTATTGCACGTACATGGTTCACATTTGCTACCAACAACTTTTGGGTTGCCAAAATAGCCAGGTGCACAACTGAGGAGTAGAGATACAAAAATATTCCTGACAAAAATTGCATAACATCTACAAATACTGACAGCAGCATAATTTACAAGGAAACATTAACAGGATTGAAAGCAAATCATAAGAGAAGAAAAGTTCTTATGACATTCACACTTAGGCCAGATAAAAAAAACCACAATAGACTCTCATCAATTTTCTCTGAGAAACCCAGTGAGGCATGCAATTTTTTTGCTCTTTCAAAAAACACCAATTTTTTGTCTCCATTCATATTTTTCATTGTTAAATTTCAAAAACGCAAACAAAAAGTGTTGCATACTCAATAATATCAATTTGCGAAGTCATATACACCTTCTTTGTTTAAAGACTCCATGCAAAAACACATCTTTTAAACTTTTTGAAGTGTGAAAATCTAAAAAGAAAAAAAAAAAAATCCCATGCAGCGGCAATTTCATGATGCAGGCAGTGATGAGAATCTATTACTTTTTTTATCTGGCCTAATCTTGAAATATAGTAAGTTCAGAGACTGAAGCGAAATAAAGTAAGTGCTATGCTTAAAACTTCCTATTTCTAATCAGAGCTATGATGCGCTGGATGTGCAATGTTAGGCCAGAGGATGACATTGGCTCGAATGCAGTTCTGTCAATGCTTG
>JAUUEB010509452.1:0-10072 GCA_032362205.1 Clione limacina | reverse complement strand
TTTGACCTATTGATTGATTAGAGAGTCCTTTTGCTGCCGCGCGACTTTACAAAACTACAAGTGAACACCCAGACTCATACATCATAATTTCTCGCCAACTGTCAGACAATGAGTCTGTATCCGGCGTATCCGGCGTTGCGTACTTGCTCGTTAAGTTTGTAAATATCCTATAAAGAATGATATTCCGCATCGATAAATATATCTTTTAGACGATTAAACTCATTCATCAAGTCTAAACACTTGAACAAAACTTTTTAAGACGATTGTTAAGATGATACCTTAACACGACCGTTCATGTATGAGAGCCATTCTGCATGGGGGTTTTATTTGTTAAATTAACTCATTTGTATAACTTTCTTTTCATAACTTGATGTATCGGGGCATACATAATTTTAGATCCCACCCAGGACTTTAGTCAGTTCATGTAACAATGATCATCTCAAGACTAGGTGGGTTACCATGAGTAGTAGTTGTAAGCAATCGCTTTGGCAGACAGACGACCAGGCTTTTTACGCGAAACAATCACCCTGACTCCCGACACTTGCCTGATTAAGTAGCTCAGAATTTTATTTTTAAGAATTTTTATTTCTTATAATTTCAAAGCCACTTTGAAGGTTAGATAACAAGCAGTTTGTGTACAATAAAAAGTACGTAATTAGTAATAAGTCTGGATCTATGTTGATTCATAAGTGGAAGTGCGACATTGAAAATTGATTAGAGTGAACAAAGTAATTAATTTCATCTCGTTCATAAGATACCATCTAACATTACTTTGTAATATTTGAAGGAAAGCAACATTAATTAAATATGAAGTTAAGATATACAACAAAGATTCACATGTCACTAATAGAATTGGAACAGGAGGAAGGAGCAGCATCGGTAGACCACTGTTGAGTGTTGAGCTCTGTCAATGTTTGGTCTCTTTTAGTTACCGGATTCTAAGCTATGACAACAACAGTATTACTGTCTTGTGGATGTGGTTACAAAGCTTTGTATTGTTTTCTGTGCGCGTGTCTACTCAATGGGATTGTGTCCTATTTTTTCTGATGGCAGCGTTTATTCTGATATTGTCTTAATCTCCATCAAGCAAATAAACCTTCTGTCAATCATGAATCCGCCTGTCCAGCGTTCCAAATCCGTGCAGAATCAACCATAGGTTAATTACAAGTAAACATTAAACTTCGGTTACAATCTAGATGAAGATCAACCAGGTGACATTTGTTTGTTAGTGATGTGAATAGTAAGGCGGTTGGACTTCAGAGCACAATTTGATCTCTAGGACCGATGGTTTTTTAACGTTGTGGGTTCGACCCCTCTCAATGGGACACATTTTTCAAGGGAAAAAATGTGTAGAGCCATCGTGATATGTGGTTGGTGCATACCACTCGTGCAAACATATTTCATTATCATAACTTGCATGTCCTTGATCCTTGGTAGGCAGGATCAAGTACATAGTCCTATCGGAGAAGGACGATAAAAACGAAGGTTCCGTGAGCAGACGCACGTTTAAGATCCCTGGTGGTGCTCAGAGTATCATCCGGGCAAAACTAGACAGCCAACGGGTTAAGTGTGTAGTGAGTTAATCCTACTTACTGAAATCATTCTAAACCACTCCCTTTAATTAATTGTTAGAATTTTGTTAAAAAAGATACACAATTAATGGTTAAAAATGTATTCTTAATATGTGAAGTTTTACTTATTTCCTTATTTCAAACATAAAAGCTGCTTCATACGAAAATATAAAAAATGCCATGTTTTTCTATTATAATAAAGCATCTATTGAGAAGGTGGTCAATAGCCACGACGGATATAAAAAAACGAATAAAAGTGAAGGAACAATGTAAACTAGTGAATTAAAGATAGGATACACAGTAAACACGATTTTTAAGACCCTGTTCAGTTCGGAAAAAAGAGGCAGATATCCAAGAAATCCAACATTCGAGCCAATTTAGAGAAATATGACAACTATTCTAAATAAACACTGTTGTAAGCAGCCTGACTTTTTAGAAAATCAGATCAAATGAATGGAATAATCTGATATTGGTCTATTATCGTCCCTGTATTCAAAAGCAGAATTGACATATTAAGAGTCCGTAGTCTGACGTCCCGAACCTTTTTGAAGACATTATTTGATTACTAAGTGAACTGCTAGCCCCTGTTCATACATATTTCCATTTCCTACCATGTCTTGGTGTAAAGTGCCATCTCTGTAACCACTCACAACGCTCGTTATCTGTCTTTCAACGTTAGCATTTGCACATCCATTTAATGAACTAATCTTCAAAACAAAACTTGAAATGAGCTGCATTGACATTTAACGGAAGTAAAGATCTTTAGTCAAAGGCAGAGAACTTTGTTCCAGATGACGTGACCAAGTGTTACAGTTCTGGGTGTTGGTATGAAAACTATTCTAAATTGATTAAATATTCTTACGCGTCAGCCAATAATTGAAAAGCATGGTGAGAGGATTTCTTTTCGAAAGATATTTCAGAGATAGGGGGGATTACTTGTGATCAGTGTTTGATCACATTTACTAAAAAGCTCTCGCAGAAATCTTACCGCTTCGGTAAATATTCTGAAAGGATTAATTTGAAGTTAAAAACGATAATGAAATGGATATGAATGCTTGCGGCCCTGCTTTCTGTCTATGAGAGGAACCTTTTTATCAACTAATTTATTGCTCTTTGCAGATTGATAAAAATGTCTGGACTAGTTAATTGAAATCTAACTGCAGTTTCCAACAGTAGAGCTAAATTTACGTATGGTATAAAATATTTATGCTTATTTTTAAGAAAAATAACTTGTTTTCCCTCAGACGACTACAGTTTCAAGATATGTTAATTAATAACAATTCTAAGAGATGTGTTTCAGTAAAATAAAGCCACGGAATTCACCACCTACCCATGAACTGACTCCGTGTAGTTTTAATAAATCTTGATGCATACTGAGTGCATTTGACCAGTCATGGTGGTCAGTCGTTCCACTCAACCCTTGAAATGTATTGATCTGTGGAGGAGCAACACGCATTGAACACATATCAGTTTTTGGACTACACAACTTTTTTGTTTAAGAAAGTCGTTGAATATATGACTATGTGTTGTCCTATGTTATATGTTTTACATTCTTACCAAACTATTAGGAAGAAGAATTTACGTTCTTTTAATTACAAAATAAGTTAAATTGATGTTTTTCAAAATCCATGCATTTTTTAGTGTTACAAGCTCGAAGTGATTAGATTAAGATATTCAATAGATAGACTTCTTTCAACTTAGATTCATGTATCAAGTACACGTTGGTATGAAACAGCGACTATAACAAAAAAAAATATGGTGATGTTGATACAAAAAATAGTGATCATGATCACAGACCCACTACATTAGTATAATATGACCCTACTGACATAAGCACGTGGACATGAGGTGGACATGTTTACAATAACACTTCAACACTGATCCTGTATTCTCGTTACTGGGTGGAATTAGAATAAGCTCAAGGGGCAGAAAAGGGAAGGATAAAGAGATGCAAGATGTGAAAAGGTGAGTAGCAAGTTTGAGATGTCTGGATAGAATGACACTTGTATCGGGTCGAAGTGAGTAAGGTACTGACAGGTACAGACAGGTACAGACAGGTACAGACAGGTACAGAAAGGGACAGACAGGTACATCAGATCACAAGTTTATATAGCTTGTATGCCAAAGACAGAGAGGGAACCATATTGAACCAAGGGCGGAACCTCCACGAGAAGCTGATTTTATAAATAGAACTACCATTGAACTATCTAACTAGTAAACGAATATTAGCACTTTTAGCTAGGGCATAGGGCGTATCCTAAAACTGAGACCAAGTGTCTATTCACATTGCTTAATTTATAGTTTTTGTTCGTACGTTTGCTTTTGCCTCTTTTTGTGGTCGATGTGTATTGAATCACGTTTATGAATTACTTGAGTAGGAGTGACTCATGTTAAGCTTTTGAAAAGGATAAATTTCAGAAAAGTTAGTTTTACGAAACATTTTAATACATTGACAAGATACAAGGTGAATTTGGAATTATAGAAATGACGACATTCCTGATTTAAAAAAACACCAACGTATGTATGAACATAACGTTGAGTGTCCTTAAGATCAAAACAAATGAAGAACATGTTTGAGTTTGTTCCTGATGTTTCTGGTAAATGATCTTTTACACATATATGGTACAGTATACGTTATTCTAAGATAACTAATACCTTATATCAAAATCCTGGCCACATATGTACCTACTATCGATGTTTGGTCAGCCAGATTCCCGCAGTTCCCGGCACCAAAGTCTAGATAGAGAACTCCATGTCTTGAGATACACTCTTATGATGGTTATAAAAGTCATCGAGGACCAGGAAACTAGATAAACTCAGACTTCAACCAAGTTGTTGACCTGTGCAATGTGTGGGTCATTATCAAGGGTTTTCAGCAAAAATTCATATAAACAATCCACATTCATTTTCAGGCACTGTTCTATTGGTATGAAATTTTAAGTAGTTCGATGACAGTTCCTGTCTTTTTATAGTAGTACATGCATACTTGAGACGCAATTGACTTAAAGAAAAAGAATTAAAGGCACACAACACACAACATAATTTCTTCAAATAAAATAAGTACTTTAACGTTATGTTTTTGTTTAGATAATTACATATCATATTGAGATTCTAAACTAAATAAATTCAGTGACATCTTTCTTTCTCTTTCCCTGGCCACCTATGGAACTTGACAGTTGAAATTTTTATCAAACCGAATTCTAAGTCAATTCATATGTGACGAAGCAGAAGGCACCAGCTGAGAAAATTCAAATCGGAAATCCTGAAAAATTCCTTATGAGAGAATTATCTATAAGATCAACAAAACATGTTGACAGCTCCCATAAGAATGATGTCTATATCATATTGTTTGCAGATTACATTCACTATATCCACATTGATACACTCGAAAACATGTTTCATTGTATTCGTCTTTTGTATTTCTTGAAGAGGACAGCGGTTGTTTATCTTTCACGGAAAGAAACACGGTGTGTTTATATGATCAGACTGTTCTTAACGATATATTTAGAAATACGTAGAAGTAAGCAAAGACAGTAAAGAGTTCCACGTTGTATGGACGCCATGATGATGATACACTTTGAATGCTCATCAGACTGGTGAAATCTGGGCATGGTAAAAGACTTGTCTAGTACTTGATGATGGGAACAAAGGTTGAAGGAAACGACTTCAGAGGGGAATACAGAAGTGTGTTAAGAGGGAAGTAAACAAAACGTCCAAGGGACGTAAACGACATCAGTATGGCATGTGGTCTGTTCAATCCTGGTTTCTTGTAGGATTAAAATATTTGACAATTTGACATATAAAAACAACATCATGATAAACAAAGAAAAATGTCTAGAGGTAGAGATGTGGATAAAACGAGCGTTTTGTAACGGCAAAGAACTCAATATCACGCTTAAAAATTAACATAGTCAATAAAGAAATTAGAAATACGTCAGAACCATTGATGAGGACTTAAAATACAAGTCATATCATACGCAATCAATTTGAACACAAAATTGATTTTTGAAAAATGGGTGGTATCCAGATTCAAACATAATAATTCAGCCACGCCCAACGGTTGCACACGTACATATGTTGAGTGCATACCACGGGAAGTCCCCAATGGGTTATTCCAATTCTTTCTCCTATCACGAACATCGATCAAACCTCAAGAGCCCAGACAAAACATATTGCCTCCTAGAATTCCTAAATGCCATAGACATATTTTATAACATGTTAATAACATCTACTTCCTTTACCTTACAGACAATCAAAATAAAGTGGAGCAACATTATCATGTGAATTAACGATACTTGACAAAACAGACACGACTTTGATATCTTAGAAACTTGTTGTTACGACGACAAATGGTAGTCAAGTTTTTAAGTTAAGATTTAGTAGTCTAAATAGTGTAAAGAATGAAATAAAGATTCCAACAAAGCTAAACATATGAGTTGTTAATTGTTGTTAGCAGATAACTGCACTCCCAATAGCACCTTTAATCCCCAAGAGTGACTAAAGTAAATGGCGCGCAGCTACATACAAGATAAGATAAAGTTAAAGTGCTGCCGGTGCAGCTCTCAAAACGTTTAATTCATTTTCTTGAAGGTAAGAGAAGAAAGTTTAACCTTACTTCCCCATCGTCTGGCCCAAGGTGGGCGATTTGTTATATAAACTATTTATGTAGAAACGTAAACGTTAGAAGATCGTATAACTTAGTTTAAAACACTGGATGTTTATTTATAAATCCTCATGATCCTCATAATTTGCAGACTTCTTAAAATCTTATAATATAATCAAATTCCCTGTTTCATCATTTGTTTTGTTGAAAATGTTATAAGTTCTACGTTTGGTAAAACATGAAAGAAAGAAATCGAATAAAAAGTTGAGGGATGTTATGTTCTTTATCCCCGTATGCAAGATAATGAGACCCATCATGAAAGACAAAAAGTAATTTTAGGCCAAAACTGATTTAAGAAAATATGTTTCAATCAAACAAAATCTCGAGTTTAAAAGCTATATTATGTCTCCTATTGAAAATATTATATCTATGAGGTGTACGACATTTTAAAAGGTACGAAATGTCAAAACCATAAAATGATCTACAATAAATAAACTGTTGACTGAAATTTGAACTTTCTCCGTTTTTTTCGTTCAAAATAGAGAACCATTTGGGTCATCTTGACCTGGTGACTTTAAACAAAGTGCTAATCCAGGGACGCAAAACAAATGATTTGTAGGTAGCGATACGACGTTTATAGTTGATATTTTGCGGGGGTTTATGGATTGAAAGAGAAATCCAACGAGCCATAAGATGACATTTCCGCCTTGACTCCCTGATTTTTTTTCACTGTTTTAAAAAAAGGTATTTTGAGACTGGCAGAGACAAATCGTCATACTGCAGACCACTTACCACGCGAGTATAATCAGAGAATATGAGTATACACAATATATAACAATATACACTGAATTGTATGCTTGCTTGCTTGCTTGAATTCTTGTATGATGATAAGCTCCAAATTCTCTATGTGGATTTTGCTTTAATTTAAACATAGGATAACAAACATACCATAGATTGTGATGGGCTAAACAAAATATGAAAATGCAAATATTTAGGATTAAATGCAGCAATTACAATTGTTTCCTATATATGCTCATCTACTTCACGCCTGTTCACGCTACCTTACAAACCCCACCTCAGCTCGCGTCGACCGTCCCAAGAAAAAGACAAAGGAAAAAAATAAGAAGACGACAAACAACACAATGACAACATTATGACACCCGTGACAAAAAATCGCTCACTAATTGTTTGACAGCGTTTTCATTTTATGAAGTCGGGTAACGCCGACGTGACGAAGTAATAAAATGAACTCAGTATGTTCCACTTCTGTTTAATAGTGACATGACAGCACTAATATAGATACTGAACACTATGGATGGAGCTTGTTAGCGTGCTGGGCATATGCCTATGGTACCTTCATATGACAAAATATCACAGTCAAAATAAGCTTCTAAAAAAGTACAACTTTTTTTCAAAATAATGAATAATGATGTCTAACTCAACATTAGTTTAGAAGTTTTTGTCTGTATATGTTGATATGCGTTTAACGTCTGAATCACCACATGATAGTATAGGCGACGATGTTAGTCAGTAATTGTTTTAGCAGTATAAGTTGTTAACACATAGTTACAATAAATAACAGACTTGACATTTTGTATTGACAAAGAGGAGAAGAATACTTATCAAAAAAGTTATTTATGTTAACGAATTATCCCCCCACCCGTACCTACCTCCTCACCTGTAATATGCGAAATACATTTTTTTGTTCTACGACTAAAAAACTGTTTAGTTACTTTCATATATTTTGACAATGGTTTAAAGCTCTAACAGAAATATGTTTTTCTTATAAGTTTTTGTCAGGTCTCCCTTGCATACCATGCAATTTTTTGTCAAGCTACACAAAAGCACTCTTTTTTGTAAAGTAAGGCACACAACACCGTCAACGTTTTTACAACCCTATTTATCTAACAAGAAATACATTGCCCCTGAAACATTAATTAACTTTTTTAACGTTATTATTACTCATTTCTGCCTATCATCCAATTTTCTTTCATAGTCGAAGAGATTAACATATGGCGGTAAATTGCATTCAAAACATAATATTCTTAACAGCAAGGAGTAAAATCCAGACAACGAAAGATCTTCCATTGCCGTCTTCTTGATATTTACACAGAGGTTAAACCTGCTTAAAAACTCCAGTTTTGATAGAACTTCATTTTCTATAGAAACAATGACTGCAGAAGGAACGGTTCTTCTATAAATAATACTGATAGCCATTTTGTATTTTATAGTTTTACTTTAAAGATAAACTGTTCTTTAAGCTCAATATTTCATGGTTTTTGTAGATGATGATGGTGATAATAATTTGCTATGAAACGGCAATGACAATTGTTTCAGAAACAAATGATGAAGATGATGATGTTGACAAAGATGACGTGGCGATATCAACGCTTTCATCAAAAACTTGCTAAGACTCAAATGAAAATAATAAGAATCATCAATTATAATATGCGTGAAATTTTCCCTTTATTCATTTCACCTCATTTAACCTTCAAAACTGTATTGTTATCCTTAACGACACTTTAACTTGAAAAGACGATATTTATTATCCGGTCGTAGATCTCACTCATTGTACAATTTGTCGGTTTCCAGAAATAATAACAAAGCTCGTCTCACTCTTACCTCACCTCGTAAAACCTCGTTAAACTATCATTCAATCTAAAGTTCCTCTGTCTCGTTATGTTGTTAAGACAAGTGCACCACTTATGTTTATATGTGTTCTTGCCGCCCAGTCACAATGTTTTCTCTGAAGTCTGAAGGGCGCATTTTTAATCACTTTAACAGCTTCTGAATCATTTATTTTTTCCAGGCGCTTATGAAAAAACATGTATAAAAAAGAGGGGATTATCTCATTTCTTGAAAGATAAATTGCATGCGTATACTTTTTATGGTTAAACAAAAAGGTGTATTATATGTATTTTTGTTCGTGCCCAGCTATTATCTGTTGTTCATATGTTAAAAAAAAGAAGCGCATCTTAATTGATATTAAGAACAACAAGATTAAAAAGGTAGGAATGCTAATGCTTGATAACATAGAAGTCAGGACTTTCTCGCATGCTATTCTACCCCGATCTTGTAATACGTTATTTTGGATATTGTTTTAAAACGCTGAATGGTTACGCTGCAAAAATTATCAGATCAATTATAATTTTATATTAATTCTATCTTAATTACCTGTCACTGCCGCGTATAACCACACATTACACTGGCCCATTACACATATGAATGTCACATATGTTAGAATCTATAGATCGGTGTTGAGAGAAAGACGATCTTCTCTCACAGAAACCTTGTAAAAACGAAACGACGATACTTCCTGCCTGTGATGGTATACCAACATTTATGGCACACGGGTTTAATATCGATGAATTAATATCGATCTAGTTTTTATGAGATCGATATTCACCCATCAATGTCAAACGAGTAAAAAAAGTTTCAAAATTCAAACATGTCCGTAAATTCCATTTCTAATTTAATTATGTATTTAAGAAAATAGCATAGAAAACAACAAATTCAAAGTACATCAGTGTGCAATGTTAACTTGTGGTTTCTTCCTAAAACCCAAATCCACGATTTTGAAATTTTATATGTGGACTGAGATGCAGCGTATGGTGCAACAATCTGACTTTGTAATAAAATCAACCGCGTCTTTGTCTTTCATTAGAAAGTAATTATTGAGTTTCCTTTTATACAAACATTTTCTTGATTACAGCAGACGGACTTTGTAAACAACATAAGGCATCACGTTCATGCCTGTATTAGAACAAAAAACATTGGCTCTGGCGTAACGATTTGAGGCGATTTTAACTGGAAAAAACATGAGGAGTTTTTGAAATTGATAGATAAACATTTCCCCAAAGGAAAGAAAAGAAGTGATAAGCTGGAGAAGTGCATCAAC
>JAUUEB010509441.1:0-10072 GCA_032362205.1 Clione limacina | reverse complement strand
TGTCGTTGGTTTTTGCCATTAAGGTTACTTTTGTCAGATCACCAGAGCATGTTGTTTGTTTAAAGTTAATGTTTGATGAGAAAGACATGAAGCTAATGTCATTCACATGTGCACATTGATATGTCATATTGTTCTCTGTGAAATAGAACGCCGAGCATTCATCCTTACATTCAAAAGCACATTGAGAAAGATCCTTTGTTTGTGAAAACGATATATTTGAGTTCCCACTTGTTGGAATAACACATGCACTAGGTTTAAAGTAGTAATTATCACTTTCAGCCAAGACGGTGTGATATAACAAAATGAGATCGACGATGAATAAATATGCAATCTCTGTTGTTGGATGATAACCAGTGAAAAAGAATTGTTGTATTCCCATCATTACTTTCAGGTGTGTATTTATTTATTATCAAATTTCAGAAGTTCGGAATTATTATCAACGAAAGGTGGCAAAATATTGTATTCCGATGTTTTTTCGCTTAAAAATTGATTATACATCATCAAATCCAAGACTACGTCTGCAGCGTAGAGATCTTGGTCTAGATTTTTCTTTGTTACGTTGTCATTATAAAACAGTTTATTGTAGAGGAAGCATCAAGTATATACTGATATTCATCCTTTACATAACAACACCATGTATTCAATTTCAGGATAATGTAATGAATACTTTTCAGAAACTCGGAATTATTATCTAACGAAAGATGGCACAATATCTTATTGAGGTTTGGATTTCCCTTCTTTGCTTAAAAACAGATGATGAAGCATCAACTCCAAAACTGCGTTTGCCGCTATACTAGCCAAGAGTTCTTAGTCTAGAAGCATCCTGGGCGACTGAAGATAAAATGAAGTGGGATGTGTCTTTATTTTCAGTTTATTCTAGACGCAGCATCAAATATTTACTGGAATGTATCCTTTACGTCACGATCTCATGTAATCAATCAATTTAGTTATACTTCACTAAATATTTCTTTTGACGAGGTACGGGAGACAATGGCGTGTTTTGGTTAATTAATGTTGTTCCTTCTGTTTCATTAGGGCGGAATGACATGATGTCCAGTTGTTTTTTTCGAAGTGTCTACTTTTCCCCTATCTATGATCGTTGAAAGCGGGGATTGGTAAGCAGATCAGTCATCTACATCGATTGCGTTTAAATAACAAATGCCGTCGAAAATCCTTCTTTCAATTTTTCATCTCGCATCGACAGGCAGTATTCTACAGAATATTTAGCAATGTGTTCATTGTGATATTTTGTAAAAACTCTTGGAGTGATGGTCGCGTGGTTGATATACAATTCTTCCTTCACCGAACATAGATAATAAGAAGGACATATTGAGTTGAGTGCTCTGCCTTACTTGACTGCAAATCACTTGAGATGCAACGACATGAATACAAACGAAAATCAACTTTGAGAACGCAGTTACATGATTCATGTACTCAACGGTGAATAACAAATGATTCCTTGTCAAAATGTGTCTTGAATAATTAAGATGCATTTTGTTATGAGTTATTGTGCCTTTCATGGGCTTTTCAATTGAAACGCATAATAAAATATTGTTCCAAATATTCTATTTCTCGGGAATATGTCAAAAGGCATTGTTATAGTTGAAAGGATGATGGGTTGGCAGCTTAAACCTTGGGAGATTTTTCACTCATATCATCTGATAATATATTATATCTAGCATTAAGCCAGAGCAGGCCCGAAGGTAGATAGGCTTCGCAAGAGGAAAGTGATAACAGGCTTTACAACTAGCCAATGCCATAGCCTAAGTAAAGAAACCTCACAATATGTTCACATTATGCACATAATTAGCACATTATTTGGTAAAAACAATAGTTGAACTTAAAACAGATTGAAACTTTGAAATACGAATTCACATTTTAGTTAAGACTCTGTTTCGCATACTTTCACACGTTGGACACCAGGTCACCAGCTGTAAAAGGATTTAGGTTTCTAAATTAATGGGCGCAATCATACACTTCGTATAATTATGTCAGCATAATAGAAAACATCAGCTACACCATAAAAATGGCACTCGTCCACACTTTTCCTTTAGACTGTATTGTGACGGACAGAAGACAGTCTAAGATCAACAATAACATCGGGATGGGAAATAGTAGCCAGGGCAGGACAAGGACCCTTCACGAACCGATGACTCTTTCGTTGACGCCGTCGCAGGGATACAGCTGGAAATTGTTGTTAAATCAGTCAGAGCAGACTGTTGACGTATTGAAAGTTAGGTCGAACCCAATGGAATCAGGGCATGACATCACTACTGTCTGAAGGTTGGGTGAAGTTTGGGGAAAGGAACTTTACTGGGAGAGACAAAGCTGACATCACAAAGCTGATTGGGACAGTTGGCGCCTACATTACATAAACCAAACATCCCTGAAATCTTCTTCGAAGGCTTCTAAAGCATCAGTTCTCTCGTCTCTGTATAAGCTTCAGACTGGCCGCTCATGTCGACCATGTAGATTTCCTGCGCACCTGGAGCAGTAGGATTCATTTGTCCTTTATTACATCATTATATTGTTACCAACCTTTATTTAAACTAAACTACTTACGTAAGAAAGAAGGAGAATGCTTTGGAGCAAATACTGCCGAAGACGCCAAAATATGCTACCCAGGGGGTTGTTATGCGGGCGTGGGGAGTAAGGGGGAAATGGGTGAATATTAGACAATGAGATTATTGTAACCAACCCAATTTTACCTTAAGAAACTTGAAGGAATTACCTGTAACCTTGTATATTGTTATTTTCCTATTAGAGTTTTATTATTGAGATAATCATTGTTGCTTCTCAACTTAAATTAGCCTTTTCATATCGATGTCCTATTTTGCTCTCTTAATCTCCTTGTCTAATATTCACCCATTTCCCCCTTTCTTTCTAAACTTGTACTTGGCAGGCTTTGCCTCATTCTAGTCTTCACAAATTTCTACTCCCAAAGCAACAGGACAACTACTTATATCATAATCTTAATGATAATCTTTATATTAACTTTGACTAATCAAATCTAGCTTGAACGTTTGAACTTCACAAGACTGAGATAGCTACACTGAACTAAATGGTATTCAATGGTGGTCAATACTGGCAACTGAATGCTGGTAATTTAGTTTGAGGGATGTTTAGAAGCGCATATTTAACTTGTTTCAGTTTTTCCACCAATAAACAGTAATAATAGTATCATAAGCACACACCCATATTGTACTCAAATGATTATAGTATAAGCTAAAATGATCTTAAAGTTGATTCTTCTATTGAAATTCAAAGACGGCGTTCAAGATGGCCGCCAAAAACCTACCGAGTTTTTTTTTGACGATGTCTACTTCATTTATTTGTTGGACGATCTGAATCAAGTTGGTACCAAAGTAAATTTAAGACATTGTTATTAATGTAATATTTAATGCTAATAAACTTATTTGAAAATTTATGAACATGGATAACAAAAAAAAATTTAGAAATATCATTTCTTCTTCATTATTTGAATTACTTCTTCAGTTTTTCACCAATAAACAGTAACGAAAGGTAATTAAAAGTACCCGCATAGGTAACAAGACAAAAAATGCTTATATGATGAAGTGACACTTTTGAATTCATCAGTAGCTGGACACACTACAGAAATTGAGAACGAAAGTATAGTATTTTTTATTCAGAAAGTGTATTAGTTCGGGCTGTGAATTGTGAATCAAAGTATGGTGCCAATATTTCCTTTTTCAACGAACTCAAATAGACTCATGCTATGGTATTGCCAATGTGTCCATATCTATTATAATAGAGCGAACAGAGTTGCGATGATGGGAGCGTACTGGTGTGTCCCCGTACCGATGTTTCCCCGTGTCGGTGTAGGCTTATTTGTATACGTGTGGGCACACCTAAACACATATTGACACATTTTTACACATGTAGGGACATCTTAACAAATTTTGACACAGTTTTACACATGTAGACATAGTTTAACATATTTAGGAACAGTTTTACACATGCATGCACAGTTTTACACATGTCGACACATTTTTACACATGTAGGTTCAGTTTTACAACTGTTGGCACACCTTAACACACTTATACACAGTTTTACACATGTGGGCACCTCCTAAAACATGAAGACACAGTTTTAGACATGTAGACACAGCTTTACACATATAGGCATAGGTTTACACGTGTAGACATAGGTACGTGGAAACATAGGTACGGGGACACATAGGGATCCACCCGCGATGATTGCCATACAAATCTTTTAAACAACTTTTAAGATTGCCATGTGACAGTATTCTGATTATTTAGCGTATGAGTAGTGTCACATTTATGCTTTTTCAATTTGTTGGCATTTGACTTTACGTACATATATTTAACGCGCTGGTCAGCCTGATCCGTGCGGAAGTGTAAGTTTCAAAAAGATTTTTACAAAAACTTTTTAAAAATAAATCATATCTTCATAAAATTTAATACATACGTTTATGAGTTTTCGGAATGTTTTTTGTGCAAAAATCATTGAAAACGATTCACTCATGTGGTTATGAAGCCCATTTTAAAATCATGATAGAAAGAGGAAATATATAATAAACGTAAATTGAGCTATTTGGCAGCGAGCGCACCTGTTGGCGCACCACAGCATTAATTCTGTAAGGAACTTGTCATGCCGTCCGTTTCTAAATGGAAGCAGTTCACCAAAAAAAATATCAGTGATCCTTTTTTTTCGCCTTTAGTGTAAATTTTACTGCATTCACTACTGTTTCAGTATGCCCTGGTCAGACATTGAGAAAGCTTATGCTGTTTCCTTTAAAACAGGATCGTATAGAGGTACGTTTATTCATTTAAAAAACACTTCAATGTTCGAAAGTCACCGAACAAAACAAGAATTGCTCAATGCGTAAAAACCTTCGTCAAACAGGTACTGTAAAAAATCTCAGCTGCGGTGCAAGGACAAAAAACAACATAGACAGTATGTCCGATTCAGTTCGCGAGTCACCAGAAACTTTACTAAGGCGCCGTACGATGGCTTCGGATCTTGTAATTTCTCCATCCTCTGTTATGTGGATTGTTCACTTTGATCTTCTTTTAAAACCGTACAGAACTCAGATGAAACATTCATTGAGTCAGAAGGACATGAGAAGAAGTGTGGTTATGTGTGATGTAATCGTGAGAAAAATGGAATATGAACCTTCCTGGGTAGACAATGTTTGGTTTTCGGACGAGAGTCATTTTCATCTTAGTGGGAGAGTCAACAAGACACATTGCGTGTTTTGGGGCACATCTAAGCCGGGTCCTTGAAAAACCATTACACACAAAGAAAGTGACCGTTTGGATGGCAATGAGCCCTCAGCCTTATTTTTAGGGGAAATTACAGATCTGTTACAGTGACATCAGTCAGCTACATTGAGGTACTGAAAAAGTTCGTAATGACTTTGCGTAGGAAAGGTATATACATGACCAAGCAGTGGTTCATGCAGGACGGGGCAACACCTAACACTGCCATTGCATCCAGAGGCTGGATTAATGGGAAATTTGTAAACAGGGTGATAAGCCACAAAACGCAATTTGAGTGGGCTCCCAATTCCCCGGATTTGAACCCACTTGTTTTTTTTCTTTGGGGCTACCTCAAAGACACTGTTTATCGTAGAAATTCCAAAACTTTGACTGAACTGAAAAACTTTATCAGAGAAGAGGTTTGGAGGGTTAGTGAACAAATGTGTGCGCGAGTGGTAAGCAATTTCAACGTTCGTTTGGAGCTGTGTTCAGAAGGAAGAGGACGCCACAACAAGCACATCTTGACATAATCCAGCAATCAATTTTTTTTTTCTTGTAGGTAATGCTTGTTGTAACAAATTTCAATGTCAATAATCAGAAAAAATCATTACAACTTGCCTTGAAAGCGTTAAAAAGAAAAATATGTTGTTGGTGTCTCTCTTTTCATGTTAAATTTCTGAAAAGTTAACAATTACATATTTAGAAAAAAATGGGTGTATAATTAAAACACATGTGATTTATTTATTTTTAAAGATAGAGCTTGCAGACAATGCGTGCTTACCTTCCCAATATTGAACTTACTGTGTGCAAAGTTTTGCTAAAAATTGTCAACACATTCAGGTTTAATTCAAGAAACCATGGGTATCGCTTTTTTTTAACCAGTAGGTATAAATGACAAGACTTGTTTCTGGTTTGTATCAACACGAGTTATATTCAGATTTGGCGAACGAGTCTTTAAAAATATATTGACATTTCTTTAATATGCTTTTAATTGAATACTCGCGGCCAGTTAGACTAATTTAGATGCACTTATTAGG
The DNA here is from genome assembly GCA_032362205.1 of Clione limacina. Taxonomy (NCBI): domain Eukaryota; kingdom Metazoa; phylum Mollusca; class Gastropoda; order Pteropoda; family Clionidae; genus Clione; species Clione limacina. The sequence continues at coordinate 3,791 of JAUUEB010509441.1, read as the reverse complement.
AAATGTCTATTCATTTTTATTTTCGATAAATGATCGTGATTCGCGAGGAGACCGTCAGGCCTTGTTCATTTCACACAATCCAAGGTATATCGAACGATGGGAAGGCACTTTTGGTCGATCATTCTGTTTTCTGTCCACTTCTTATATAAGATACTATATAACGCAATGGCTTGATCGATCACTTGACCCGATTGAACTCCTAACATCGGTAAACTTCAACACTACTAATTAGTCTCCTAGCGGCTTAATGACGGTCACTTATATCAAAACGTTCCTTATGAAAACATTTCCTTAGTCCAACATCAAGAAATATACCACTTCACAATATAATTGTGTGCGTGGAATAACATGACGTGTTTATTTTTGTCAACTTTAATGATTGATAGTTTCGTCGCTACATTATAACAACATAACGAAGGACAGTCCTAAATACGTATTCAGTAAATATGCGGTCTTCACTCCGTCCCAAGAAGCTTATGCTAGACAAAAAAAAGTAATTCCAATGAGCGAAGTAATGGGTTATTGCCCCTAGCTAGATGTTGATTCGTTTATTACGCAAACAGAGTTACCTCTGCACTTATCGATTATTCATTACTATATTGTTGCTGTGAAAAGAATGTTAGGCGGGAGTTGTTTGTTCATTGTCTGCTTCTATCAGCATTACGCAAAAAGCTTTTCCAAAAGAATATTTAATCTTGAGTTAATAGATACGATATAATATATACCCGATACATCTGATACTGACTAACACAGCACTGATTACAAGAAAAACATTGCTTGTGATTCTAATTTTATTTTCAAACATGCGTGATAAATATTGGTGACGCTGGTCATGGTCGTCGGGATAAGACATAAACACTCTGCTCAAGAACTTGATGCCAAGAGTGTACTTTTGTAATTAGTTGCCCCTGTCCATGGGCGTAACCAGGATTTTTCCAGGGGGGCAAAAATTTGAAAAAACGATCGAGCATGTGGGCTCCAATCTGAGCGCCCGATCTATTTAGGGGGGACGTCAAGCAAATCAATGCATTTATAGTCATGTGGTAGACTTAACTCTATAATTTTATTATTAAACATTTTTCGTGTTTTTAGGTTTTAGGTTCAACTACTTCAACCATACATCCTGGTACAAGAAGATAGTTACTTGGAACAAACATGTAAGCCATAAGCAACAATAATATTAAAATATGAAACAAAAAAGCGTTAAAATACTCAACAATGGTAAAAAAAAACATATTGGAGATATGTGTAAAATAGTTGAAAAAATAGTGAAGAACATTTACTAATATGAGATTCACGAGCAAAGAAGTATTGTGCAAAATAAGAGCCATACATTTTCGATGGGGGGATGATGGTATATGCCGAACGAAGCGAGGCGAAAATTAAAAATATGGAACATAAATGGCGCATTTTAAAGCCATTAGTGACCCGGTGGGTCAGCATCCACCAATCCCCCAGGCTCCAAACTGGTAAGTATTTCGGACATTTAGATTGAGCATTATTCAATAAAAAAAATAGTCGGACTAATTTTTTTTTGTAGAGCAATGAGAGACTATTGTGTTTTATATTTTTATAGTAAATCAAGCTTGACCTCATTACTCTATGACTAATGGTCGTACCGTAAAAATACATATTTGTAATCGTCTCGGCAACACCTTTCATTTGCAACCAGTCTTGATCCATCCTGAGCATTGTGGTCTTTTTACAATTGGTCAGCCCTAGTGGTCAGTTCGTTCAAGTTAATATTTTGGAAACGGCAACATTTTGTGTCTATCTACTCTAAAGATCATTAAAAATCAAGTCCGGTTGAGTCATGGGGGGTGCAGAGAATCCCTTCATTCCCCCCAACTAAAGAATTTCAAATCTTCATCGACTTAACAATAATACCTTGTCTATTCTTCTATTATCTTCACTATCATCTAAGGCAGAATTATAATGAGAGCTTCTTTAATTACAGCCAATTATACGTAGGTGTATTTTTGTAGTTAACAGCTCGTATGTTGATAATTATTATATTGCCACTTATGACATGAAGAACTATCAGAATTTGTGACATTGTGACCTCTAGTGACCTGCTGGAAAAATATGGATATAATGGTCATATGTTACAAAAGGAATCAATTGTTATGGAGACATAAGTAGTTGCTATTGCTTACACATTTTTTTTTATTGTAAATGCCGATGTATGCTATTTACATATTCAAGAATGCTTTGAATGTTGTCAACAGTTTCTGGGTTGCAGTTTTACAGCCTTCCGCATATACAGGTTTCTTTTTTTGTAATACTTCTTGGGCTAGTTTTGTATCTGTTGTCAAATAATTTGCAAATCTTTTAAAATTCATGATCTTTTGAGCTCTAGTGACCATCTTTAAAAAAAATTCGGGTCAAACGACAAATTAACAAGTGTTTTAAATTATATTACAAATATTGTAAGAGGTGAAACGTTTTAAAAGAACCAATGATTATGGAGAAATCAGTATTTCCATTTCCCTCTCGCCATTTTTGAACAAAAAATATTATAAATTCCTTCAAAATAGTTCTTGTATCATTTCTTTTATTTGGCAAATAGTAACATATAGTACTAACTCTTCTTTAGCCGCACACAATAGAAGAAATGATTCACTAGTAAATGGTCTAACGAGGAATTTAGACATGAAGTTGAAAGGGATGGACTAAACACTAAAATGTACCCATTTCTGTTTGGATACGATATTTTCTGTTTGATCTTCTTTTCAGAAGATGGTAATGGTAACCAAGGAGACGAATAGCGGAAGTCAATTTGCTTGTTTTGGCAGTATACGTCAGATAAAAGTTGATGACGAAACTAATTATGAAATATTAATGTTAGCAAATTCCACGTTACCCAAGAAACATATTTTTGCAGACATGATTATTTTTTATGATTTTTCTTTTGAAGGGCCATGCTCACGGGCAAAAATAGCAAGAATAAACATCGTATTAATGTTACAACATTTACATTGGTTATTTTTGCTCTTAAACACTTAAGAGCTTGACAAACATTTTTTTCAAAATCATAGCATTCATATATAATATGGGAAACTGCTGATCTACTCTAAAAAAAATACTAAAAAGAAAATACTCTATCATTACTCTACAAGTCAAAGTAACAAAATTGAGAACTTACTCTTTTTAATTTGAATAATTCTTTAATCTCAATGAACCGAAATACTTCTTTGTCCTATAAATACGTGAGTAATATCCCACCAGTAAGATGTTGAATACAAGTAAGGGCACAAGAAAATAATTGAACTTATTTATGTTGTCTGTTTAGTGACAGTTGACACTCTGTGACACTAATCACGTGACCAACGCCTGGAGTCTCACTTCAGTCCAACGCTTCGACGTTATTAAGGAAATCACTGGGGTATCAATAAGTGGGCTTAACAAGCATCTTAAAGCACTGCTTTAGGTTTCGAATTTAGGGATTTGAGGATTTTTTTTTCTGTTCCGATTTTAGTTGAGGTTATGGGTAAATAAAACATTGTGCCATAGTCTTTATGGTATCATTATTTCAAGTAAACATGACGAATATTAGCGAAGAAATAAGAACATTAAAATGTGTCGATTTAAGAGGGGAAAAAATATGTTAGCAAAAAGAAATGATTGCAGTGTATGCGTATTTTGGACGGTCGGAATGCATAAGAATATTTGACCTAATTGAGTTTCTATTCTTAACTGATCTCTATTTCCCGAAAGCTTTCACCAATTAAAAATACTTTTTCAGATAAGATTTTTTTCATATTTTGAACCAATCTTTTTCCTAAGCCCTG
>JAUUEB010509419.1:0-10072 GCA_032362205.1 Clione limacina | reverse complement strand
ACAACAACAACAACAACAACAACAACAACAACAACAACAACAACAACAACAACAACAACAACAACAACAACAACAGTGAAAACAACAACAACAGCTGCAACAACAACAACAGCTTTAACAACAACAACAACAGCTGCAACAACAACAACAACAACGTCAACAACAACAACAACAACAACAACAACAACAACAACAACAGCAGCAGCAGCAGCAGCAGTGCTAGGATAGTTGTTGCGTCGATCTGGCATATAAATCAACTGTAGTGTACGCAGCAGTTTTCGTAGGGTGTTCGAGCGGCTTTGAGGCAGGCCTTGCAAACAGTCTACGATTGGGCTGACACTACACCGTCCTCCAAGCTATTACAGTCACTTATATTTCTTACAAAGTATAAGTTATCATATATTTTGTATTTCATTTTTAGCTTGATTTGAATTGGTTTCAATATGTCGGTAGGGATGACCGGCACAACCCTTTGGCCACTTGATACAAAAAGGAGAGGCGTAATCCTTTTCTTAACCTTCTGAAGTTGTAGAGGAGCTGCCTATTCCAGCATGCCGATGACACAGCAAATTCATGTAATTCGTACTAATGTAGTTGTCAGCATTTGCTGATCTCAGTACCAAACCATGTATCCTTATTGCAGTATCAAACCAGAATACAAAAACAAATCCCCCAATTGTTTCAAAGATACGATGATGATGCTATGAAACATTTAGAATACAAAGTACGTATAGACATATTTGAAACGTACATCTAGTTTGAAAGCTAGCCGGCAAAAGGAAGTTTTTGATTTTAGAACATAGGTCAAACGTTATCACTGAAATGAGGAACACAGTTCGCTGTACAACAAGACATGTACGTAAAGAGAAATTACACAACAAGAACCCGTAGACTTTTGTATTACTTAAAATAGGCATCAAGCATGGAAATGACATACATCTATAGTCAGTTATCAGCATGTGCTATAAGTTAGACTACATTTTGCAGTGAAGTCGATCTCCTTTGGCGTCGGTTCTATTTGTCTTTTAATCATCCCCAAAACACCATCAATATGGCTTTCTGCTGAAGATTGAAGCCACTTTCTAACCCTTCTGGGGGAAACCGCGTTTTTCCACTTCTTTTATATACACTAGAGTGTTGTGTGCCTTAATACCATTTACATGAACAAGAATTTGAATGTCATATTTACTTGAGTTGATAGGAGACGTATAAGTGACAAACTAATGCAATAATGCAATGATTTGATTTTAAAAAAAAAGTAAGTGTAGGATATTGAGAAGACCTACCGTGTACTTTCTATGTTGAAAATGTTCACCTAATGGCAGGTGATTATTTGATATAGTAATAAAACGAGGACTCTTTAAAAACCACCAAGGTCAAAATAACAACTGCATGTACCTTAGTTCAATTGGACGCATAACTCGTTCAAGAACTAGTGCGTCAACACAAACGTACATGCTAGAGAATTAGATAGTTTACTTAGATGGTCACTAAGTATTCATCTTTTTATAACTATAAAAAGCACGTGCAATAACGTTTTCTGAACGACTGACGAGTTTCTTTCACCAATAAAATGGACTGTTTTTACCCGTGTTTTGAAACTGAACGGTGTTCGCATAATGTGGTGTTGACAAATCATACAAAAATCGGAATCCTAAAAAAGGTGAACAAAATGATAGCTCGTTAGTTCAGGAAACACCCTGTAGAACAAAAAGCAAATTAAGCAGATTGTGTCGTAAAGATAAGTGAGCGATGGTACTTTGGGTTGGACAAACACCGCTGGGAACGTGCTGGGATGTTGCTTTTGACAATGATTGAAACAAACCCGATAGCAGTGACAATGATTGCAGCTTTACAGGGCAATAACTCACACAAACAGTTTTAAAGCTAAAGTCATAATGTGCGATTTCGTTGCTAAAGCATAGACACACTATTTGTTACGGCCTTAAACAGATGACACATTCCAACAAGTTGACAGTTTTCCATACAGTACCAAATTGTTGCGATGTGATGAATCAATACGTTACGAAATGTAACATGTGGCATAATTGAGATGGCAACAATCTCGTGGTTGATTCATTTTGTCTTCCGTTGTCATGTGCATCTTGCATTTCATAGAATAAGAGCATACAAATTTAATGAGTGTGATATTATTCAAGACTGAAAAATTAACACTTACGCGTTATTGTGAAGTATGTAGATGAAGCAATCTGAAATAAATAAAGAAATAATTATTTTGCATCAGTTGACAGATTGTTAATGCTTTTTAAGGAATGATAAAAGAAAAGTCGCATTGTGACAGTTTCATGTGAAATATGTTAATTCATTCTGCACGCACCCTTTTTAATAATACTGTGTCAAGATAACAATTCTGGCTTTGATTTCAGGTAAGCTGAGTAGGACTTTCCTTCTATCTTGTCTGTCATGTTCAAATATAGCTTCTTAGAGTTCATAGGATACTTTAGGACACTCCTACTTGTTTATATAATCATATTTTTTCTGATAGGAGGAACTTAAAATAAGTTAATTGTTATACACCTACCTGGATTAACTGGAAGTGTCATCTCCGCTGTAGAGGTTGATGTGCAAAGACATTCCACATGTGACGGGCGTTAGCCATTCTCTTACACTGGTACTTCTCTGTGTCTGTCCAGTCGCTTACGTTGTCCATCCGAGTGCTTCTTGCTCTTAAACTTTTTTTTAAATGTCCTCTTTGTATCTACATCAACAAATCTTCATTGTTTTTTCTTTCATTCCAACTTATTCTGCCTATCCGCCTCGAATACCACATTTCAAATGCCTTAATCTTCTTCTCCAGTACACAAGTCAGTGTCAATGCTTCCACTCCATATCCCACAATAACAGTTAAGTACCCTAAGTTTTAGTTTTTGTAGTTGTTTCGACGTTAGGAGGTTGGTCAACATGATGAACTTTGTCCTCGAAATACCTTTTATGCACTTGAGCTATGTTTATGTTTTCGCATCTTCAGTTATCTGCCTACCAAGGTATTTGGATTGTCTTACTTGTTCCAATGATGCACCGTCAACAATGATTTCCACTGTTTTGCCACTGCCTTGGCTTTTGGGAGATTAACATTGTCTTTGCATTTTTGGCATTCATATCAAGTCCAACCCTTCTCCTTTCATCTTCAACCACATTAAGTCTCTGCAGTGTGTATTCATTGTTTGCCAAAAATACAGTGTCGTCTGCATATCACAGATTGTTCATAGTCAGGGCATTTATTTCAATTATCTTCACGCCCTCTGCTTTTCGCAAGATAAATTCCGTGTAAATGTTGAGCAGATATTGTGACAAGACACATTCTTGTCTTACATCTTTGCACATCTCTGCAAACGGTGACAATTCGTTTTCGATTATGATAGCAGCTTTCTGATACTAATAAAGATTTGTAATTATGCTGATGACCTTTCCATCAATGCAAATCATTTAAGACAATCTATAAGATTGTAATGATGTACTCTATCAAAAGCCTTTAAGTACTCAATGAATCATGTGTAAATATCCTGAACAACCTCAATATGTTTCCGTGCCATAATAATAAAGCATAAAATACCATCTCTAGTACCAGAGCCGGGTCTGAAGCCAAATTTGGTCTTGCCAACTTCTCTATTGATTTTTTGACTGATTCTTTCTTGTAGAACCTTCATGAACATTTTCATAACATGTGGCATAATATGCTTTATTTGGTAAAGTTGTATTAACTACAGTCAGAAAATCATCTGGCATGTATTCTTTCATATACATGTCATTGAAGAGATCTGCCATTTTCTCCACACTAAAGTCTTCGAAATGTTTGAGCGTTTCTGCTGTTATGCCATCTTCCCCGGACGCTTTTCCGTCTTAGGACTTTTTCATAGCATTTCTGACATCTGATGAAGTGTTACTGGGACTTCTTCGTTTCTTGGGATTGGGAGTATGGGTCTTTCATATACAAATAATTCACCCACATATTCTGACCATCTACTGAGAGCCTGATCTTTCTCAAAAAGCATGTTTACATTTTTGTCCTTCGAAACTGCCATGTTTGCCCGTATTATTGCATGTGATATCCTTGTCATCTTAATGAATATATTTTGTACTGTTGTGTATATCTCACTCTTCCACCTCAGCACATTTAAGTTGATCCAGTTTTTGTTTGTCTATTTGTACATCTTCTGTATCTTGTTGTTCATTTTTTGCATATGCCGGGGTGTTCTTTGCGTTCTTCCTTTTATCCATCACATCTAAAAGGTCTTCAGTCAGTCATCCATTTTGGTTTTGCCCCGTTCTCTTTCCTAGGAGCTTTTTCGATTGCATACCTGATGCTAGTTTGAAGATACTCCCATTTATTGTCAGTTTTCTGAAAGTGCGTTTCCTTTTTCGTATCCATTGCTTTTCCAACTTGTCTAATTTGACCAATATATTCCACTTTTCAAATGAGCACAGTCGGACCTCTTGGAATGTCCTTCATCTCGCGTCACCCTACTTGTTGGTTGGTTTCTCTCGCCCTGTTTATTATTTAATTTACAGCAGGCATCGACCTACCAGGGGCTCCAGGGTGATTGAATAGCTTTTTACCTTATTTTGTGTCATATTATTGCATTCCTTTGTTACTACGTGGTAGGGGCCCAGTCCATTCCACGATGTCCGGTCATCCTTACCTTAGGTCTAGGAGTGCCCCCTGTGTACCACAAACTATGCTGTCATGCATTTGGGACCATTGATTAGTCTGTCGATTCATCTGCTCTCTCGGCCGCTCCAATTCTCACAGTTGAAAGATGACTTTATTCCTAGTCCACTATTGGGGTATTTATGATCAGAGATACCTTCTACAAGATGGACTAGTCTCAACAAATACTCAGACGGGCTCCATCTGCCCACGCACTTGTCAAGATATCCTTCTAGCTACTAGGTCACCTCCTTAGCAGCTTCTGTTATACACATATGATCGGATCACATTCTTTTAGGTGCTAAAATGGCCATTACGTTCAAGAGGACACATACAAAAAAGCAAATCATCAAGAAGATGTACAGCGATAGGTGGAAAATGGCACTTTAGGAGAAAAAATAGTATACATTATAGCTGTAAAAAAATGAAGTAATATGTATTGAAGGCAAAGAGCATTACGAAAAGGAAACGCACTTTAATTTGCTTAACTCTAAATTGTAGTCATTGTAAAGGTTTTTAGACACTTGTAAGTAAAAAACATTGTTTTTATTCCTCAACTCAACAAAATTTACATTGGCAGTACTTTCAGCTCTTTATACTCCATTTCCGGATGAATTGTGTTATAACTTGTATCATCATGCAAGGATGCAATAAAAGGTCCTGATGAAGTAAAAATTGTGTCAACATTTCCTATATAACAACAGTGCATATGGATTAATTTTCAATACTTCCAAAGATCAAATCAATAAATTTACACGTCAAATTTTAATACACAGGTTTTTACCCACATTCACATGAATATTGATACCCAAATTGATCTTGATACTATAGTTATCACAGCTTTCTACTAATTCATGCTTTTTGTGTAAATGTGTCTAAATTTTTAGCCACAAAAGATTAAGACTGTATGGCCGTTGGCGCTAAAATCATATTAAATTGAATAATTTGGATTTATTTCTCATTATGTATCAAACTAATTGTTTTAGATCTTTTCTTCATTCGGTAATGGCAAAGTTTGAGAGGCAACAAAGCTTTGTGTGCATGAAGAAACAACAAAGCTAAGAATTTTGAAAGAATGGGCGTACTGATAATGAAAGATATTCGTATAGCCAAATAGCGGGCACACTCGAAACGGAATTCAGAAATTGTTTGAAAGCTGTTTTTCACACATCTTTCAGAAAAAGACATATTTTATGTATAATAAGACATAACAATAGAAACAAATAAGCATAGACAATATTTCTCCTTACCTGCTACATAGCTGAAAATCTTCCCGACCCCAAGTATTATGAACACTTGAACTACATGTCAGGGTCATAGCCCCTTGTCCTTTGAATATTCACCATTGATAAAACTATCGGCCTTTGCGTGGCCATTGATATATACAAACCCAGTTGTACCACCCATTTAAAAAACCTGGCTACGCACCTGTTCCATTTATCCATACAAAATTGGCTGTTTATGTATATCTCAACGCTGACATTGCATTGATTTAACCTATTTTATACAAAATAAATATTAAAATGTTTTCACCAAATTACTACGCTAAACCGACATGGCATCTAACTGAATAAGATAAATGGAAAAATTAGGAAAACATAAGTAGACGAAATCACTTAGGGGAATAAGCTTAATAACTAGACAATACTTCGTTAATCTCTGGTTCCATCAAAAAAGGTTACTAGAAATGGAGGCTTGATTTGTGATTGACCACTATTTCCGGCGACAGGATCTCTTACCGGAAGTGTAATAAAGCCAAAGACGCCGCTGCTACGTAAAACCTATTAGCCGACATTCATGCTAGGCTGAATGAACGATATGACTTGGAGACTGTCGCCGACACTTACAGAAGGGTTCTAATGAAAGTATCGACAGTATAAAAAATGAAATATCACTTGTGTGTTGATTTGTGTCGTCGAAAAAGTACTTAAATAATATAAAAATTGAGAATAATGACTACGTATATTTCAATTAGTGAAATACGAAAGTAAAGTTGAGCAGCATTACTAATTCACAAAGCTTCTTGGCTTATGAGTTAAAGGTTCAAGGTTTGATACCCGCCTTATACAACAACATGTGCTTAAGATATGTCCAAAGCTTTCGTGGTAAACGTTTCATATATGTATACCTCAATGTAAGTGCATGTATGTACTTGATGAGAATCAAAGCCCTGTGAGATAATGGCTTTTTCCGCTTTTTTTAAAGAATTGAAGTCATCTCCACACCCAGAATATTACTTTTGCGTCATTTGCCTAGGCTTGTATGGTAGTAAACTTGTCCGATACCATATTAGTCTAAATCTCGCAATGTGAATAATAGAGAACATACGGAAGCCGTATAGCTGCCGCGATCTGAACGAAGTAAAGCACCAACATATTTTGTAATAATAATGTCTTATAAATATGGTCTCACTCAAATTTACTTCGTTCAAGTTGGAATTGGGTGAACGAAACAAAACAAATATGATAACTCCCATATCCTTACTATAAAACACTAAACCTGACATAGAGACACAAGATATGGACATACATTTGTAAAATAGAAAAAAAGTTGATAGATAGAGAAATACAAATGTACATACAAGTAGAAGCAACATACCGTTGGTATATATATGATTATCATAAATATACAAATGTGTTGCTTGTACTTTTCTAACCAAACCAACAAGGCATGACGAAACAATGAAGAAGATTAATATATCATAAAAAATAATCATTTTAAATCCATCATAACTTGGAGAGATGTTGGCCATAACAAAATATGTTTGAAAAATATCTCGGCACACCCGGGACTCGAACCCGCGCACCCACCTGCGCCAAACAGAACTTGAGCTAAGTGAACTAATCTGCTAACCACAGGGCTCGAGTAGTCTTCGGGTAGTTGGGAAAGAAATCAACATATTTTACGTTCTATTTCTGATTCATTTTTGTTCAACTTTGATTTTTTTAATACATTTTACTTTTTACACAATTTGTTGATAACTTTTATCATTTTCTTCAATTTTTTTCCATGATAATCTAAATAATGCAGTAATCTTTCAATTTTATACCTTTTAATTTGTTCATTTAATGATGACTTTTTTTAGTGACTACTCAAAGACTATTCGAGTAGAGTAGCTACTCTACTGAAGTAGTTACCCTTATATTGTTTTCGAGTAGCTACTCTACTCTACTCGAGTAGTTGAAAATGTCCAGCTTCTCTACTCTGTTCAAGTAGTCTACTGAACTTCTCGACCACAACACTGCATATTTCTACGTCTTCCATTTGCACATTGTGGACAATAAATTGCTCTAGTTTGAGTTTTGTAAGGGACAATTAACACATAATGTAATAGACGCTTTATATTAGAAAAAAGGTGCCCGTCAACTATTCCAAGATACCCACCTGTTTGTCCTGATGAAGCCACCTATGGTGAAATATTGTTGATTTATTGTTCCCGTTTTGTCGTCCCAGGTGTTTTTATGACAAACCTTTATTGATATAGCATACTAAAAGTAAATGATATGAATACATTTCATTGATTTGCTCTTCAAAGTGTAAGGAATTATCTTCAAACATCGACGGTTTAACGGTATTAGAAACACAAAACCTACAGAAATAAAATAGAGCATTTTTTGATCATCTCTATAGCAAATGCTATTACGTATATCTCAACTATTAAAGCTAGCTGTCGAGATTGTCTTTTTTTTTAAATACAAAATTCCCCTGCGGTTTTGTATGAGTTCCGCGGATTCTGGTATTAAGTGTCAATCATGAGCCTTCCCTATCTATTTCATACACATAATATGAACAGAAATCAACCGAACTACCCTTTTTATGCTCAGTTATATAATCCTTTAGCAAATCACTGCGAATTGATGACACACAAACATATTTCTGGTATTAAGTATCAATCATGAGCCTTCCCTATCCATTTCATATATAGGGGGATTGATAATTTACCCCGCAAAAAGATCGCATCTGCATCAGATCAAAGAATCAAAAACTAAAAAAGACAAATTTTAATGGTAACCTTCTTGTATGTGGGTGTTGAAATTCCTCAAAAAGTGTTAATTTTCTCACCTCAATAACTTTCATAATTAAAGAAGCTATCAACTCTTTAATTTAGACGTTGCGTCAAAAAAATTACCCATTTTCAAACCTCAATAACTATCATATTTTCATACCGTCTAATACTGATACCTGTCTCAATCCAATTCTCTAACCAAGAAGATTAATTTTGAAATAAATGAATATGACAAAAAATATAATAATATGTGACAATCCTGACAAAGCTTATTTTTGCAATATTGGAACTTAAACTTGTTTAATAGCAATAACTATGTTAAGTGATAAGCTACAGTAAGAATTCGGTTGTGATTTCATAGACATTATTTAGTAAACTCATGGGAGAATAGAAAATGATAGAACAGAAGTAATCGATAGTATCATAGTCATCGGCAAAGCACTCTGACGGATGTCGTAAAGTTGGGATAACAGCATCGCTTAATGACACAGAGGGTCATTTCAGTCTGGGAAAGAGAATTGGGCGTGGTGTCGTTGTGCTGGTATGTATTCAGAAATATTATACTTTGCTGATTGTTTCTGTTTGGTAAATAGCGATATGTTATGCGGACTATGATTCATGTGGCTCTGGCATAAGAAGTAAATCTCGTGACTTTTTTGTATGGAGATTTGTTTGGCGTAAGTCGTAAAATGTTGTTCATCATTTATTTTTATTGTGCCGAAAAAAACATCAAGGAGGTTATGAAATGTGGCTTACTCAAATACTTTCCTTAATCTAACAGTCAGTAAATGAAATAAGAAATGTTTATAGTTTACATTATCAAATTTGATGATTTAAAGCGTTCAGCATCGGATAGCTTCTTATATACACAAGCAAAAACAAGTAAAATATACCCCCTTTCCTTGAAATCATGGAGATCATCCAATCACTAAGGTTCCCATAATTTGATTTTGACTTGTTAAGTTAGATATATCAGAATTCAAACGACTTGTTTACATGCATACAAAGAGATTATTCTAATTACGAAACTATTATTTGTCTCTCTAACAATCTGAAGAGCGTTTAAAGATGACCCCTTACGAAGTCTCACAAAACATACAATTCCAAAGAAACCCTGTATTCTCCGATATGAATACAATGGATATTTTCATTTACACCATACGAACAAGATGAAGACAAGTGTACTTATATTACAGTTACATGTCTATAATATCCTATACTCTTTTATACTCGAGCAGAATTCAAAGCTTGTATATTCGTACATCGTATCTTTGCCTGAAGAAATATTACTTTTACCGTCATGCTAGACCAGGAATCAATGACAATAACAATACTGAAGACAATAACAATACTGAAGACAATAACAATACTGAAGACAATAACAATACTGAAGACAA
>JAUUEB010509408.1:0-10073 GCA_032362205.1 Clione limacina | reverse complement strand
TATCAATTAAAATTTTAAAAAATCCAAAAAATTCGCTTTTCTGGAATAAAAATCAGGGCATTAAAATCCAAAAAATCGCTTGATTATAATCAAGCCAACCCTGTAACTGACAGATGAAACCCAGGGGGATTTTTCATTCATACTATCAAGAAGCATAGTGTGTAATATGTTTAAAACATGTATTTCGTCATCTTAGTTAGAATCAAGGATTGCCTTTGATAATCGTAAAACGATTAATAATATTAGTACTTGGATAGCGCTTTCCCATATGTTATGGTGTCCTTACCATATGTTATGGTGTCCTTACCATTTTAACTGCATTTTCTTCAGAATGCAGACAATGAATAGAGCATTGGTACGCCCCGGGACTTCACTGTTTGGCATCTTATCCTTCCATGTTATCCCAAGGATTCTCTTAAGATATGTAGATAGAAGCGATAAAAAGTATTTAAATGCACTTTTAACTGTCCATTATTCTACTTCTTATAATATAGTTAGCAACAAAACAGCACTATATACACTGAGTGTAAACTCTTTGCGCAAACCTGAAACGTTTCATACTCTTTTTCGGAACCTACCATATGCAGAACTAACTTTGATGATCCTTGTTGCAATTTCATCACAATACGGGCATTTGAGGATAGCACGCTGCCAAGATATGTGAGGCTCGTGGAGCACTTCGGTTTTCTTTATGCTAATTGTGAGTCCAAAACTGTCACACGCATCGGAAAAAATATGTACCATCTTGCATGATAGACTCATCAATTTTCAATTTCATCATGGGCTAAAAAAGGGCACAATTATCAGGAAACCTAATGTCACATGCAAGAACCTGATTTGCTTTCAACTTGGCTTTCAACTTTTTGATCAAAAACTGATTATTATGCATACATATGTCAAATCTAGAACTAATTGCCACGCCTGGGGTGGAGATCTGAATGACTCCATCAACAATGCAAAAAACATTTTACTGGATACAGAGTGTCAGAGCACTTGCGATCACATATTTTGTTTTTATACAAATTCACCATTGTTGGGTCTATCTTTGAACTGCTGCGGTAGCAATTCCCTGTCAAACATGATATTGAATAGGTCAGCTAGATTTTTTAATAGTGTGTCATACCTATTTCATTTAGAATGGGGTAATCCCAAAAATATTAATACGGTATACGAACTAATGAAAGTTATACTTTTATCATTGTACCTAGATAATAGGTGGATTCATGCATGCAATTCTGTAACTCCCGAATGTAGCCCGATGGTATGGCTCCTTTAGCTGTAAGCATTGAATTGAAGTCCTATTCGCGATTCTGTATTGAAGTATACTTATCTCATATGTTGTCAAATTGTTACTCTGGCAGTATAAATATCAGAGTTCATTCTGAAGTCTGATAGCTCCCGCCCTCTGGGTAGAGAGACGCACCAAAATGTTAAAACATGAGAGTGTAAAGCAGTTGGCTGACGCAAAATCAGTTCCCTTGGTTGCTTCCGTCTGAGTTGGTAGCGGGCGAACGATTCAAACAAACAAACAAACAAACAAACAATCTCCCGAATTGAGTTTCTTTCATTAATATTGCCAAGAAAAAATTTGCACACTTGGAGATTTAATATCCTTTTATATCGATTTCCGTGTCTTAATCTGTTAAAATCAATAATCCAAAATTGTTCAATTCACACCCCACGACTAATTTTTTGTTTGACTAAATAATGATGCCAGCTAAGATGTTGAAGATAAAATAGATAATGCTAATAAAGATTCCGTTATCACAATTGATTTTTACACGCAATTAACACGGCATTTATCCATTTTGTTGTTTCACGCTCTGGTAAAGAGAAAATAAGGCATGGCACATTGATTGTTTAATTTGTTGGCTTCTTGTTCTTAGAGCAACTGTGTCTTGACTTAATCCAAGACATGAAGCAGTTGGGCTAACTCTGTGCGATCATAAAGCTTGATAGACTGCGTTAAGCTTTCGCCCTTTGTTGGACTGTCGGTTGTTCTTTGTGCGTAGTCACCATGCCAAAGCACAAAACAAAGTAATAGCTAATAAGTATGAGCCGATGTTTATGATCCTGTATCTGGTGCTGGTAGCCTGAAGGGTTGTGGAATAGTGCAGTTCAATGTGGGGGACTTGGGGTCACCCAAGCTGAACGAAGCGGAACATGCATTGAGCCTTGTGTTAACTAGATATAGACTGAACTTGGTACTGTACAGCCATACAACGCATGGTGTGCGCTCGGATTAAGGACCAAAATGTCTTATTATTTCACAATGTAAGCTTAATTGAGCGTTAATAGTCTTCACCTTGTAATGAAGTTCGCGACCGTGTTTTTCAGCATCGAAACTTAAATGGGCAAGGCAGATCGAAGGGACGGGTGAATTCGACTGATATTCAATGTACACGATCTTGCCTTGTCAAATTCAAGCATTCAAGAAAGATAATTTGTGATTTTTCTTACATTTTGGAAATAATATTTGCTGGATTCTAGGAGTTTGAACATAGCATTTTTCTACAACAATTGAAGGTTAGGACCCGAATTCATCTATTCATTCACCCATTTTGTTGTACCATAGTGCCACTTTATAATGTAACACAGTTATTTTTCTAAATTGAACAATAATATTTCTATGGGCGAAATGTGTATATTTGATTGTGAAATCCATGTTATCATTAATTCAATACACACTAATACAAACATATTTTACGCTTTCTTTATCTTTTAAGTAACATTGTTAAATTTTCAATGAGATAATTGCATTTCTGCATAGTGATTGGTACCCTATATTGGACACGACTTAATTCTTCACATTACACCAATCAATTAATAATGAAATGTTTGGCAAATTATGTTTTAAGGTTTAAAACACGTTTAGGATTATTAAAACATTATTTACCGAAAAATCCATTGATCCGTACAATAAAAGAAGATTTGATTCGGTATCAAGGCAATATATTCTAGCTTTTGCTTCACCCTTGGGGTAAAGAAAAAAGTATAGTTTAAAGTCTTTGCAAGCAGCTGTTTCTTTTACACATTCTTTATTTTCACGACCCAGTTAATTTTCACTCATGGCCTTTTGTACTAGTAATTTTCCTGACTTATACTGAAGAAAAAAGACTAACCTGGAGGTAACCAGGCTTCACTGCTTCTCGTAGGTAGTCAAGCCCTTGTATGACTGGTTTCCTTCTGTTTCTCAATGAACTTGAACTCTTTTCCCTCCTTTTGTGTGTGTGACTGTGGTATCTATTCTGCATCCTGCTGTCTTTGTGTATTTCCGTGTTCCTCATTAAGTAAAGGGTGATGAATCAGAGCGTCTCTTAAAGACATTTTGATTTTAGACCAAGATTTGTCGCCTTCATATTTACTATAGAGCTAAACTCCCCTTGGAACAATTATACATTTAAATTATTTGCAGGTCGGGATCAGTATTCAGTTTTCAATTGCGTTAACCAAGCTTTTGATAGGGTCCGTCCAACATTATCTCGAGCGTATAGAGCGTAGTTCTTTTTTTTTAGGGGGGGGGGTACTTGCTAGTGTTCTTCTGGGACATAACTCTAAGAACCAAATTTATACTCATTTGTAACATCGTGGCAAATGTATCAAAACATTTTTAAGATCCACGCACACACACACAGAGAGAGAGAGAGACAGAGACAGAGACAGAGACAGAGACAGAGAGACAGAGAGACAGAGAGACAGAGAGACAGAGATTTTATGTAAGGTTTTACAGCGCTATCGACTCAATGAGGTCATTTGAGCGCTAAATATATATATATTGCTATGACATAAGACAAGTAAACTACAATAAGGCTCATTAAAGAAATCGAACAGTTTACTTTTGCCTATGGAGAGGACTTCAGTTCTATTCTATCAGAATATCCTCAGGCTGAGAGAGAGAGAGAGAGGGAGATTACAAAAAAGATACTGTGATGGCTATGATCTCCATGTGGTACATGCTTAAAATGGTGACTAAAAATTACGTATTTATAATGTGTAGTGATATCCCAATCTTCTTATTTGCAAGATACTCATGTTGTAATAACGACACGCTTATGCTAAAGGAAACTTTAATTCAGTGGTATTCAAACTGTGGATCGCAAACCCCTTGTCACAAGTGATCGCCTGTCCATCCTTGAAAAAGATGAAGGATGTATAGGAATGATGTAGAAAGGACTCATTGTTTCCTTCACAGAGATACAATAGCATCAAAATAACTTAGCCAAGAACTTAGGGAAGTTCTGTGATAACTGTTGTCATCTTCACAAAAACAAGAATTCTGAAGACACATTTTGTCACCTAGATGTTTGGGCAAAAAGGGGCTGATCAAAAGACGTATTGTTCTTTTTGGGATATAGTCGGGGAAAATGAGAGGTTCCGTTTCACCCCACAGGCCTCTCATGGACTTGTATTTTAATGATCATTAGAGGATCTAGACGATTACAAATGCGTATTTGTTTTTATGGTGCAACCATTAGTTGTCGAGATCAATGACAAAAGTCACCAAAAGACACTAAAGATGCTTCTAGACGTGTCGAGGCAACCGATTTATTGGTGCTTGTCATTAAGATACGACCATTTTTAATTTTGACCTCGGTGAGATGATTTTTTGATGACTACACGGTTTGTCATGCTTAAAGAACTGAAAGTCTTTTCCAATTTTAATGTATGGCTCGTTGCGCATACGCTTATAATTAAGAACTGAAAGTCTTTTCCAATTTTAATGTATGGCTCGTTGAGCATACGCTTATAATTATTTAAATATGCAGAAACTCTCTAGCCTTATAACTGCGAAGTAAAAAAAAAAGGGTGTCGTACTTTACAAAATCGACAACAAGGGGGACCGAATACCGCTGCTTAACTACTGTGACTATCGGGCGTGGTGGAATGTCCCCCTCCTCATTTAAGTCCAAAATGCTCTTAATTCGCAAAATGTTAAACTCCTTTTCAAATGTTTGTGATTATAATCCACATGCGCTGTCCCTGACAGGAACAATAGTTTTAAATAAGCGAATTAAGTGAACCTTGTCGTCCGCTGCCAGGCGCGTAGCCAGAATTTTGAAATGGGAGTGGGGCAACTTAGGATATTATCAAAGCAATTTCCGCGAAGCGGCAGAAATTTTTGAAATGGGTTTAAAATGATGCAAATTTAGAGCATTCAATAGCATATTATCAAAGCAATGACTGCGAAACGGCCGAAACGTTTGAGATTGGTTAAAAATGGTACAAATTAAGAGCATTTTCGATTTCAAATGGGGGGGGGGGACTTCCCCCATGACCCCTGGCTACCCGCCTGTTCGCAGCAATAAATCGTACCACTAATCATAAATGTAGAAAGCAGAACATTTCGTAAGAGGACTATTATAGAAAAGAACAGTTTTACTATATATTGCTTGTTGTATGGCTGTGAAAGAACATTATTTCCTTACTCATGTATCTATTACATAAAGGACTCTAATCAATCTTGTGTGATACAGGCGATGTATGTGAAGGTCTGTCGATACAATTTAATTTAAGATTTTAATGGTTTCAATATCTTTTTAAAGGTGTGGTGATAATAGGATTAAGATCCATGCTATCGTTGTTTTTCCTAGTCTAGATTAATTGTAAAAGAATGAAACAGAACGTAATAACTTTGTGCCCATTAAAGGTGATAGATCATTATAGATAAAATCTAACGTACCATTTTCCCTCCACAATACTAAAAAAGTCGCTAAAACAGACCATTTGGGACTGAGGTGTCTCAAAATAAACAACCACTAGAAAGACTTAAACGCTTTTTTGATGCAAGGAAATTCCTTAATTGCTTTGATTGATTTGGTTCCGGAAGTCGAAAGCTTAATATATTTATAATGATTAATTAAACGGGTGCCATTGTCAGTTTTCATCAACAGTTGCCTTTGTCTTGACGGAGTTGCGATCGATGCTAACGTCGGGGCAATTTCCATCCATTAGCACACTGCAGTGTTTAGATATGTTTACTGAGGATTTTTTAACCAACAGAAAATTTGCTTGATAAGCACCGTATGTTTTTTACTTCATATTGTTAAATTGACTTCTGTGAATGGTTCTGTATTTATATGTTATTTTTTCTGTTGCTAAGTGGGAAATCTGCAATATTTTAAGATATGACAATTCACGACCAGAGCATTGAAAATTACAGGACAATTCTTTCCTATTATTTTTGAGTTCGGGGCAATTTTCATCAATTTTTTTTAACCAACAGAAGAGTTGCTTGATTAACATCGAACGTTTTTTTTTAATTTCATTTTGTTAAATTGATTTCTGTGAATGGGTTTTTATTCATGTGTTACGATTTTAGATACTAGGATATGGCAATTCACGACCATGTCATTGAAAATTGCTGGGCATTTCTTTCCTATTCTTTATGAGTCTACGCAATTTAATGAACCCATTAATATCTTTGGGTTCGTTAAGCAATGTTTCATAGGCTGACGTAATGCAGAAAAATATGTATGATGCGATGACATAATTAAGTATTGCGCAAATCATGTATAATATCGTTCTTATTACGAATTCAAGAATGGCAGGCGTTATGTGATGCTGAAAAGGGATTTCCCTTAAGATTGTGGCAATTATAGTTCTGCAAATAGGGGACGTGTACATTTTCTCTGTTATTTGTTTTGTCATTGATAACAAGCAAAGAAACCATTCAAATTCTTCTTTCATCATTGTGTGCGATTTGTTGAAAGTTGAAAGGGGCGAATCTAATAATGGTAAACTCGTGGGGCTAATTGAAAACTTAATTTGGTAGAAGACTGGGAAATACTTTAAAACTTTAAAAGTTATACTCAAAAGCAACACAGTTTATACCGTTTTATCAACACCTTACTTTTCTTTCTATCCATGAACCACACGAAGAATACACATGTTTATGTGCAGACTTTTTAAGTTGTTTTGGACATTGGACAAATAAGGATAATTACAGACGTCGTTTCATCTTTCGTTCTGAATTTTAATTAATTGTTTGCGGTGATTGGATTTAATCAAGACAGTGTAATTTACAATAGAAATATTAAATCTGGTTAGTGGGTCAAAAAGAGTCGATTTCTGAAGAGGACTGTTGAAAGAAGGGGTCGACATTAAAGCTTACGAAAGAGGCTCTCTGATCGGATGATTTCTAATGCGCCGAGAGTATTTATTGTACGCTCTCTAAGAACCCGACACACTCCCCCGTTATTATCGACAGGTTACTATCGATCAGTGTGTGATTGTTGTATTGATTTTATGGAAATGGAAAGACATACCGATTTTGATTAACAAGGTATTTTAGACCAAGCAAGTAACATGATGTTTCAATTGCAGGTTTATATTATTTTAGTTACAGAGATTTTCTATATAATATAGAGTTTTGCTATTAGTTGTCGCTTATGTCTTTTAAAAGATAACTGCTTTATTTATGTGAACAATAGTAAGGTGTTATAGGAAAAATTGAAGACGGCAGTATGCGTTTTAAAGTTCTGATAAATTGTATTTTAACAAAGGCGTAAGGAATTGGCTGTTAAGCAAACATGTCGTACAACGAAACACACTATTGTGTGTCTATATGCCCCATTGTTAAGAACTAGTACATTGTTTCGTTGTGTATATCTTTAAGGTGTACTGAACTTCTAATACGTGTTTGGTACTTGTGTTATATGGAAATATGTCCTATTTTGTTGAATGCAAATGTTCTTCCTTTTCGAATGTCGGAATCTCGTAAGTAAATATCGCTATTTCCAAACAATCGTACCATATTCCGCTGCACGCTATATTCAGAAAATGGCAAATAATCACGTAAAAGTCACTCAAAGTAACCAAACATGTTTATATCGGATTGTTTCGTCGAGTACGTACTTTTAATTTACCCCCACGTTAGTTACGACCATCTTGGAATTTTTATAACGTTATTTTCGTTGACTGTTGACGTCACTGGGCAAGCTGGACCCATTACCCCGGGAACTAATTGTTGTAGCGCAAAAACAATTACATATTTGTCTCATATTTAGTGTCTTAGTCATAGCTCTCTTTTATTACAATGGCCACATTGTACAGCCCTCAGCAAGTGTCTTCTAAAAACAGCCCTGAGTAAGGGTTGTTTTAGAAATAGCACTCAACAAGGGGTCTTCTGAAACCAGCCCTCACTAATTATTTCTTAAAAAGCCCTCAGATAATGTCTTCAAAAACAGCCCTCAGTAAGAGCTCTCAAATTTCACCATAATTATGCATTATTTTCCCTCTTATTTTGATGGGGCCCTAAGAATATAAGGGCACCTCATCCCCTACGCATTACAGCCCTCAGTAAGGGTCTTCTGATACAGCGTTACGGCGCTCAGTAAGGGTCTTCTAAAACAGCCCTCAGTAAGAGCTCTCACATGTCTGTCATATATCATCGTTTTGTATTTGTAGGTTTTTTTAATACACATTTTTTTACTATTTGCCTAATATATATATTTTTTTTCAGACTATGGATCACTCGTCATGACGAAACAGACTATTTCTATGTGTCACCGTCTACGTTTCATGGACAAAAATGGAATGTTTGTTTCCCTTCAGAGATGTGTCGCTTTGGATTATCATGTATAAAGTTGCGTAAACCTTCGGGTGCTTGGCGGTTCGTCGGACGTGTATCCGATAAATTCCTGAGCACTCCCTCGTCCATGTACGTGCCACAACGTATCTGAAGAAGCATCCTTAGCATACACGCACTCAAGGAGCACCTGGCGACCGCCACCGCAAGCATCTCACCACAAAGCCATGTCTGTTACTAACGAGTCGGATACTCCCATCCGCCCAGAGGTTGTAGGGATGAGGTCTCCAAGAGAGGAAAGTGAACACAGTGGTGGGGATCCACTGCCACTGGCTACCTTCAAACCTTTCACCAAAGAGTCTTATAAGCGTCTGGTTGAACGTGAACAGTATCTCAATGAACGCGCTGTTGAAAAGGCAAGGTATGCCCAGGAAGCTCATCTTGTGGATGGTCAGCTTAAATTTGGAATCGATGACGACGAGGAAACTCAAATCCCACCTGAGAACCCAGATCTCAAGGAAGGTTGTCAACTCACAAAAGCCTATGGCAGATTTCCACAAAGATTGGTGGGTAGACCTCTTGAGGAGATTGACCCAGGCATCACAACAAAGGTAAGCTAAATCAATTATGTGAGCTTAAAACCTTTACATTATTTTATATGGTGGTAGCCCTTAATATAGTTTTTGAGCCAGACGAGATATTAATTCTAATTCCCTGGCAAAGTATACCGTGTTTACCACACATCTAGGTAACGAAACAGCTTGATAGACCTTTCAAACTCACAGCTATCATGTGATATTAAATACGTCCTACGAAAATAAGGGGTAGGCAAATTAAAATAATGATGTCTCCTTAACCATTGTCTCTTATCCAACAAATGATCATTCTGCATATTTTTTTTTATAAAATCTTAATTTATAATGTCCATACATTGATATCTATTAAAAACACGCAATTAAACTTATTTGGGATATTACAAATTGTAAGGGGATATGCAAAAAAAACTTTGATTCCTCGGTGACTAATTAATCGTTTTCAATATGTAGCCATATGGAATATCATGGAAGGCATCCAAGCTTCGTTTCCAATCGCACATTGGTAATTTACTCGCTTATAATGGTTCACAAATGAGTAGGGGTATGGAGGTAGTTCCCTATATTAAATATTTCCCTTCTTTAACGGATAAAATCTCAGTTCATTCACATTTTTAATTTTAGTCCTTAGACTAGATGGCGCAGGTGTATACTATATTTTATCACATTCATATGGGTGGTTATATGTGATAAAAGAACAAATGAGGCATTGGTTACTATATTACAGTACATTATTGAACCAGCAGGACTTGGGTTTTCGCCCCTCGACCTGATGACATGACAAAAAAAGGTGTGTGTATCCCTAAGTTATGTGGTATGCGAGTATAAAGTGTTTGAGATATCTGGATTTGGTGTACGATAGAGTTTTCTAAGATCGTCCAGGGCTACACTACTCTCATTCCCTTATTAGAAGGGGGGGGGGGGGTAATACAAGGGGGGGGGTGCACATTGAC
>JAUUEB010509397.1:0-10073 GCA_032362205.1 Clione limacina | reverse complement strand
ATTGCAGTGATATTTGACACAATGTTTTCTCATTATATCATTGATATCTTTTATATGCAATCTGCATTTGTAAAGTGGGAATACGGATTATAAAATAATGTAAATCAATATCATTATGTATATATGATATGTTTTGAAAAAAGGAAATATTTTTCAGCTCCTTTATTATTTTAATTAATTTTGAAGGGGTGAAATTCATTGAGAGTAAAAATTAACTTTTAACAAGATTTTTGTTCACAAAGTGTATCGGAACACTAGGTGACCAATGTCAAGAAAGAACAAGTGATTGGCGCATAGGTCTGATAGTGTACGAGACTCTTAGCACTAATGTCGTATATAAACACAGGTGACTCCATTATAAGCAGAAAATAGCTAATGTTAAATGATTTATTATGAAAGTTGAAATCAAGCATTTCTATTTTACCTTTAATATAATCAAGGTTAAATTCATATTTATGCAAATTAAGAGTTCAACCATCAAACATACATCATGCTGGTTTTATCTCGATAAATTGTGTATGATAAAAGTCAGGTTTTGCACTAGCACATGATTTTAACACCCTTGCCTAAAATCCCTTTAAAGGAAGAACACATAACTGTCAGAACATTTGGTGACCAATGTCAAGAAAGAATTACTCGCAACACTATAACTTTTTGATAATTCTGTTTTACGAACTTTTGCAAATAATTTCCCTTGATTGTCTGCAAGGCATTAAAAATGCTGAAAAAGGCAGTAATTCATTAATTAATATTATGATGTTCTTTTACCAACGAGGAATCTTTGGAAAATAAAATAAATCACTGGCGTTAAAAACCAAAATAGAGAATCACTCGCACCACTCCTGTTTGATTAAATAACAAAGTAGTTTAAAGACAAAGCGAACACAAAATATGCATAAATTAGATTATATGGCATGGTTAATATGTGAGCTAGTAGACTGAGTAAGAGATAACATTCATTTTAAAACGAAATACCGCTGTATGCGTTTGGATCAGTAATAAATTAAGTCAGCGAGATTTGGGTCACTGTTATCTCCCTCATATTTAGATACCATGTAATTCAGTAGAATGAAAGATGTTTTTCGTTGAAAAGTACTCACTGACCAATACAAATTAACTTGTCTGTTTATCCAGATGTTGTAGTTGACAAAAATGCAAGTTCTACCACTTGATATTATTATAATCTTCATACAAAAAAAGAAATAAACTCATGGTTAGAATGTTTAAAAAAATATAATAAGTGTTTGAAACAATACATTAGCATACCACCAAACGGCTAATATAAAGTAAAAAATGTTTCGTTTATCATTGTCAGTTAACAATCCCTTGGGTCGTTTTTCCTTCTTTGTTCTTTGTACTTAAAAAAAGATGAGTACGGGATTCACTATCCCTTTACATTTCTTACCGAGTTAATAATTCAATCATATTTTAATTTAATTTTGTAAAAATAATTTGTATTGGGGCAAAATATATCATTTTATGAATACGAAATTACTGCCCTTTGTTAACGATATTTGTCAATCATCTTTACACAATGCACTGAGATGTAACACAAAACCTGTAAAGATTAAAATTATACCAATTGGAATTTATAAAATTATACTTTTTATAGAACTATTTAACGCCATCACGTCATGCTTCTATTCTTTAAAAAGATGAAAATCGGGAGCGCATTTGTAAAATTCAAATTCTCCTTGGAAAGTGCTAGTCTTTGTAAATAATCAACGTGTACAACATCAACAGAACAATGCGATTTAACGTCACGACACTTTCTCGTGGTTGTAATTTACTTGAAAAAGATATACAAAAAAATGTACAAAGAAAAGCATGGTGGTATCATGATCAAAACTGAAGCAAATCAACGTCAATGTCACAGATGTGCTCTGTCAAAACTACACATTATAGAATTAGACTGTTTGGGAGAATTCGTCAGCAAACTTGTTCAAGCCTTTAAGAACCAACTATAGTGATATAAGCAATGCTCATTGAATATTCTTTTTACAATTAATAATCGTTCATTGATCTTTTCCCGTTGAGATGAGACGCAAACAGGGGGTCGGACTGGCGGGGACAGCGAGGCCAACTGTCCCCTGTCCTTTGTATTTTTACTCTTTACAATCATACTTAGGTTATGTTTCTACTCTTATCATAAGCTGCCCCCTACCCTTTCTCATTCCGACTACCCTGGTCCCAAACTATACGATTAACAAAAGGCTAAATATATAGCTATCACATTTGATAATTGGAGCATGCACTGTAATACAACAGAAGGAACTTAGATATTTTCAGCGGAAAAAAAACTCATTAAATATCAAGAACATTAATCGAATACTTATGCCCATGGGACCCAAATATATAGGAAATAAATTGTATTACAAAAAGCGAACATTGGAACACCCCAAAGTATGGAAATCTGGTTAGGAATTCAATTGTAAGGAATTCAAATATTGAATTAACCTTGATTTTAAGGAAGGCCTAACATACACACACTGCAATGAGAAAAGAGGTTTTTAATAAGCCATGTATTAATCTAAGCTTCATATCGATACGATATAACTCTTAATTCAGAATATTTGTATTTAAATCAAACTACGTGTTACTATTTTTTACTTATACCCAAATCACATACTAAAGAGGACCTAAATCACATAATAATAATAAATAACACTTATATAGCGCATTTCCATAGCTGCTCAATGCGCATCTCTTGGAATTGATGTTCTGCTTTGATGTAAGCATATATCGCTAAGATTGTATAACAATTGGACAGCATACAAGACAGCAGCAGAAATTGGTTGAAGTAGTCTATATATCAAGCAACTTTACTTTTCGATCATTTAGATTTTGATAAGTCATACTTTTCTGGGTGCATTGTGGGTATGAGGAATACAAAGTGTTAGATATACACCGGGTAGTGACAGCTTGTATAAATACTCAACACTGAGGGAAGCTTACAGAGGTTGGAAAACCTACCATACATACACTGTTTTATTCTGGTATTTTGTTACTCACCGACATAACACATTTTAAACAAATGCGGACATTTAATATTTATTGTCATACAGACAGAAACCTGGTTCCCTTTTCCTTTTTACTGTGTAAATCCGATATTCGCAGGCGAGTCCTTTAACTAAGCATATTCTATTGTCATGGTTAAAATTGATAGCATTTATTTAAACAGATCCTGTATCAATACATCGTAAAATTAGGATCGGCAAATCGTTAAGAGATACCATTAGCAATCTTGTTCGTCAACGACTATTGAGCGAGATAGCCTTTCGGTAGAAATTGGAATAGTGAATTGTTTTCTAAACTAGCTAAAATCAAGAACTTCTGAACTTAAAGAAAGTCAAGAAAAATGGCACGCAAGGTATATTCGCGGTGTTGTTTGGATTTCAAAATGGCGTCGCAAACTCTCGCAACCTCTCACAGAATATGAGTTATTTGAGAAGTCAAACCCCACTTGACGTGGTAGAACTTTCTATTCTACAACTTATTAATAAAAAATGTAATTAGGTTTTTGAGGGATTCGATTCTACGAAATTCTGCATGTTAGACAAACGCTTTTATCCATTACACCACAGTTAGAGCCATTGTGGGATCAGAAAGAGTTTGAGATTAAGTGAAGAAAAAAACTTGATAATTATCAGTTTAAGATTTATGTAAGTAACTTGGCAACTAAGTATTAAACTATGGTTTATGTTGCTTATTTTCAGACGCAGCGTGGACTTTTGAGAAGAAATACACCCGTCAAGAATAAGAATAGTACAAAGTATGAACAAAATAAACTCACCTGATGTCTTTACACAGCGATGGTCAAGAAGACGGTCTAACACTGACGAATTATGACGAATGACAAAGTTTTGGCCTCGTAGTAAGACTTTTATACTTGACGTCTACGCTTTGTTGTGTTTGTTTACGTGAGTTGTTAAAACTACTCACATCATTTCACCAACTTTGTCATTGATGTGATAAAACGGGATTTTTCTGTATTTCTGGGCAGAGAAATATCATAGGGTCTAAAGTGTCTGTGTACTGTGTAATCACCAGGCGCGTGGAAAATATTCTTAAAGGGGTACCTATTTTAGTTGAACATTTGAAACAAGTTAAAAAGTGTGAATTTAGAGCATTTCGGACCATAATAGGAGGGGGCATTCACCCATACCCCTTGGCTACGCTCCTGGTATCCACTTTGTTCTCAGTACACAAAGGGCCAATTTTAAAAATTTACAATTTTCAGGGGAAATATCCCCCAATTTGAGGAATGAAAATTAAAAATGCTATAGCTTTGCACCATTTACACAATGAATTTAAAAATGCTTTCCCCCCCCTAAAGAAATCGGGGCTTCGCGCTTATTTGTCACCCATTTAAGTACGCGCCTGGCCACTGGGCGTATTCAGTGGCCCTTGCACCTGAGACAAAGTATGCACGGCGCACCACTCTAGATTTAAGCAGTGTGTGCATGTCGAGGGCAACCAGTTTGAACGCTTTTCCTGTTCATGGTGCAAAAAATCCGTTTGATAAAATTATTGGTATCTTGCAAAACACTTGCAAAACACTTGCAAAACACTTGCCCATAGAAATGAATGCATATAGTCCGTTTCACATTAATTCTGTTGCCATTTCTAAGAAAAGCTAGGTTTACGAATTTCCTGTATACATTAAGACCTTTCGAGTTATGCTCATGTTTTTCAAATTTGGGAGAAAAATACCAATACATGTAGAAATGAGGGCGAAAATTCGTCAACAGAATTAATGTGAAACGGACTATATCCTCAGAAACACATACATTTTAGAGAGGATTCTTTTGAAAAACTGACAACAAAATATTGTTGTAAAATAAAGGGGTGTAATCCTTGACAAAGCATGGAAAAGACCTTGTATGAAATATAATACAAGTATACAATAAAATAAAATGTGCATATTTGGTTTGTTTAATTGCAAAATAGTTTTTAGTGGAGCATGTATAAGCAAAGGTCACCATTAAGTAGTTACATTAAAAAAATATATGTAGGAAGAAACTAATCTCAGGTGATCACCCAAGCCTCGAAATGGGGTGAGGTCAAGTGCAAAGAGTACTGAAAGTATGTGGAACTTTTATCTTTATAAACATCCTACGTACAAACCAATTAATAACCAATGAGACAACATACCGGAATGTTCCAGTTGTAAAACCATTCTTCTTGGCAGGTAAGCATCTGTATGTTCCTACAACTTGCACTCTATCACCAGGCTGAGAGAAGATAATTAACAAGGTAGGGTTAACTTTAGTAGAATACGGATAATAAGATATGCTATGGACCGACCAAAGACATGTAATAGTTTACTTTGTGAATCATCCAATGAGTAGGAGAAATGAGGACTTTAAGATATGCTTAAAATGTGTAAGATTTCCATTGCATCATCTGGACTGAATAATTCTAAACATGAAAAACAAAGATATAACAAAAATTGACACAAGATTCCAAAACATAGCTACATTCATTCTCTGTCTATGTACTTTTAAAGACTGCTTCTATTGACCAAAATGTAATGGGTATTGCGACCCTAGCAATGTTACCCATTAACAAGCATCAAAGTTGGAGTTAAATCACCACAACAATAGATTTTGTGGGGCATTCCTTTGAAATAATGACAACAAAATATTGTGGGGCGTAATCCTTGACAAAACAGGGAAAGCCCTAGTATGAAATATAGTTCAAGTATACAATCAAATCAAAATAATACATGCTTGGTGCGTTAAATTTGTTTTAATTCATGTATGGTTTTACAGTGCTAGTTTAGAAGCCATGGCTTCGTCTTTGTGTTATTTCTTAGAGCCGGCTTCGTGATCTTTTGAGACACTGTTTACAAGGTACACAGCACTTTGTTGAAATAAGATGATTGAACCTTTTTATAGAGTTTTCTAAAAGCAAAGGCTTCGTGTCAGTTTTTAGAGTCGGCTTTGTGATGTTTTGAGAAGCTGGCTTCATGATGTGTCCTGGCTTCGTACCCATGTCTGCATTTAAGCGCTAGATGTATTGCAATGGCATCAGACAAGTATTCTACAATACAGGCAGAAGAAAGCTATACACTACAGTTTACTCTTGCCAATGGAGAGGACTTCAGTTCTATTTTAACAGAAAAGAAGCCATACCCTCAGTTAAATCTGTGAAAAAAAATACAACTTACTTAACCAACGATTGTCTTATAAATATGCCA
Source organism: Clione limacina (assembly GCA_032362205.1). Lineage (NCBI taxonomy): Eukaryota > Metazoa > Mollusca > Gastropoda > Pteropoda > Clionidae > Clione > Clione limacina. The sequence goes on along the minus strand of JAUUEB010509397.1, from coordinate 3,871 downwards.
CAATTTACTTAAAGAACAGAAGTGTAGTCAATAAAATTCTTACTTTACAAGCATCCACAAGATCATTATCAGAAATGACATCCACAGATCTAGGAAGTTGACCAGGAGGAGCTTTCTCTGGCATTTCCTGAAATAATGAAGCACATGTTACCACTTACATCTATGACAAATAGGAGGAGCTTTCTCTGGCATTTCCAGAAATAATGAAGCACATGTTACCACTTACATGTTACCACTACATCTATGACAAATTAAAGTTATGAAGCACATCACAAGTTTGAAGAACCATGCAAACACACACGTGTCACCTTTCCCATAGTTACAAGTCGAAAACCAAAATAAGGTTTATTTTATGCATGTCATTAAATTATATGACTTTAATATAGTAATTTATTCATCATAATGAGGATTAAATCCGTTTTAAGGAAGACTCTGCAGCATTTCCTAATGGTTTGTTTCTTGCAGTATTATTTGAATACAACAAAATAAATTAAGACTTCCTGTGATATTACCTATTTGAGATGATCAGTAATTTTTAATCATCTTAGATAGAATTTGAGTTAATTGGACATAAGGAACACTGATTGATAACTATCATACAATAAGATAAGAGGAAATAATTGAATAATAAATCACATTTCATTATTACACATTACAAACTGAAATTCATTCTTTTTTTTTCAAACTTATGTTTTCCCCCTATGAATTTCGCAAACCCTTTTAAATCTTAACAGCTCACAGTCCGAAAAAAGCTATTTTCTAAATTCAGGGATTAGGAGTTGGTGGGAGTCGCAAGATTTGGCTCAAGTCAGGTGTCAACAAAAATCTGGAGCAGAGTGAGTCAATAGAGATTTGTGTGAGCCAGTGCCTGTAAAAACATTTCTGACACCAATTCAAGATATGCAGCATTAACATGAGTTAGTTTTTTTTAAACATTAGAGAACTATTCTATTCTTGATTCTGCATATTTTACACAAAAAAGCAAACACAAGTGTCTATTCTTTCTATATACTTTGAGTCGAATATTTTGGATAATTAGAGAAACCGCTGCTATTCTAAGAACATGGAGTTGAAGTTTGTCAATTTTAAAAAACATGTCATAATCTGTCATTTCTTTACCAGGAACAACTTTTAAGCTTCCTTTTTATCATTAACTGCAAGGGTAAGTAAACATGTATCCAGTCAAAAGTCTTCAAGTCTTAAGAATCAAGTTGCAACAAAAAAACATAAAAGTTTACCTGAATGCCAAAAGTTTGATGGTCTTTATACACAGATAAACCAAATTCTGTTTCTAACAAATTCCCATCTTCATCCTGGAAAAATTAAAATAAGTTTCATTACACAACATAGACATCAGCACATAAGAGATGCATGGACAAACTAATGTCTATATGATATAATGTCTTAGCAAAACAATAGAATGTTGATTTAGTGATGATGGAACCGTTAGATTAACTTGACATGTAAAATAAAATGGCTCTTGAAAGAAATTAATCAATTGGCATATACCATTGACAGGAAATATGGTTGAATTGTTTTCTAAGGTCAATATGAAAGTTGGTTATTTAAAAATAAGTAATAAGTTGTGCAAATCACAATCATAGTGCTTTTTAGTCTTTTTCTATAGAATAGGACAAAATAATTGTAGTGCACAATCTATGTCTTAGCAGAAAGTAGCAAGTCATCTTTAGAGGAACCAAAATAACCCATCAGTTGAATACAGCCTAAAAGATTTCCAATCTAAGACTTAATGAAAGTATGACCTAAAATGTGCTTGCATCTCTGAAAACCAAAAAATAATAAAGACAAGACATCTATTTATTTCATTTTATTAAATTGAATAAAAAATCCTATAGATTAAAGTATTGAATTCCTATCTGGCAAAGGTATGGTAGATTCATAGGAATGGCTTTTTAAGTATCAAAGGTATTGAGAATCAATGTACAGATTAAGGGTCTAAGTATCATTTCTCACAATAGATTCTACCAACCACTACTGGCTTGCATTTCAAAAGTGGGTCCGTCAGGGTCCGATTTCGGACATGGGGGAAATTTTTGACCCGGGGATTTTCCCCTGAAATTTACGTACTTTTTGTCGCAAATTTACTTTCATTTTGCAAAGTACTTTTTGTAGTACTTACCTGATGTTTTATATAAGAGAATCTGTATAAAAAGACAAATAAAAGTGCTTTCTTGTAACTTGCCCTCATTTTATTCTCTTTTTTACAATATTTAGAGACTAATTCCCATGAACCCGGGGAAAATCTAAGAATTCCGCAAATTCAGCACGTACATGAACCCGGGGAAAAATTTTGAACAGAAAAATCGGATACGGGGAAAATTATTTTTTGAAATGCAAGCTCGCATGTCTACACATTTAATGGTTAAATTTTATAATACAACCATCTCTCGAAGTAGACACATCAAACTGACCTGTTGTGTGTTTATATTTATAACACTCTATTGTGACTGGCTACCATGGCTTGTGCTCTCAAACATTGATCCACAGAAAAAAGTCATTTTAATTCAAAAATTACTTTTAAAAGCAACAAATGAAGAGATCTGATTCTGAACCTGTTAAATCAGTCTTTCAAGTTTTTGGCAAAACCAATGATGAGGGCCTTCTTTTTCAAATTTTCCTGCGAGGGCATGTCCATAGACAAATTTGGTGTTTATGGGTGCATGAATTGAACTTATGGACTGCTTGACACGTTTGTAGCAGTTCTGAAAGTAAGCCACTGGGATGGTGACAGAAAGGTTTTATTTTGGGGGGCTAAAATAATAAAATAAAAGGCGCATGCCTCATTATGTTTTTTTAGAAAAAAGTTATGAGAACCTATTGTTTTATTTTATCTGGCCTAATCAAGTTGATTCAACATTAACGATAGGATCACTTAAACAGAGAGAGCCAATGTGTCAGTGGTACAGGATGTACTGTACATCATTAAGACGCCTTAGATGAAAAGGAGGACCTTCACACAGGTTAAGGTGCACCTAACCCTCACCCTAACCTTCACCCTGGTATCAAACCTTGGACTGTACGCATGATAGTTGGGGAGGCTGACAATTCTGCCATCCTGATCCAAAGATATCCTACAGTGGTCATTCTGTATAAACACGCTCGTTAATAACAACAACATGCCTTATTATGCTTCATTACTCATATATTGACCTGTTTTTAGCACAATCTACCTGCAAGCCATCAGTTTTAGCAACAATGTTACATGTTTTTGTCCAAAAATAAGACTGATAATAAGTATTTAATTCTAACTTTTGCACGAGATCAAAGAAAGAAGGAATTTAAGCCTGATGGTATGACTTCTTTTCTGATAGAATAGAACTGAAGGACTTTTTAGGGACCTATCGAAATTCAAAGACTCCTTAAAAAGTCCTTGAATTTAGCAACTTTTCGGAAATCCTTGAAAAGTCCTTGAATTTGAGTTAAACCCACGAAAACAAATGATACAAGTTTGATTTCTCATTTGCGAATTTAACAAAAACGCCATCCAATTGTTTACAGTATTTTGGTGTGTTAAATCCAGGTGTCATGGGCTGTAACCTGGGTCATGTTTAAGCTGAGCATTTTGTGTTAACCAGAGGTAGGCACGAGAACTGAGATTCGATACTCGTGAGTATAGTAGAGTATTGACTTTTTTCGAGTAGAGTAGAGTACTGAAATTCTCAAGTATCCACCCTCGAGTATCAATAGTAGTGCGGGTATCCATGAGTATCCACAAATTCCATACTGGAGTAGTACTTTGAAAAAGTAATACTCGAGTACTTGAGTAGTAGTGCGAGTATCCACAAAGTCTCACGATTTAAAGCGTCTAGAACCGTTGAAACATGATTTTAATCTTGAAAAATGTATTTAA
>JAUUEB010509375.1:0-10074 GCA_032362205.1 Clione limacina | reverse complement strand
TATATATATATATATATAAAAAATCCGACGCAAAGTTTATACTTAAGTAGAATATCTCTACATTAATCTCTGTTGTAAATGAGATTCTAGAATAAAAATGACATGCGCTCGTTATTGAGTAAATTAACAACTAAGCTATTTTTAAACACAATCAATCAAACCTACTTTTACATTTTGAAAGAATTACGTTTTATATACTACATTCGTAAAGATACATCAACCACCAAAACCATTCTAAATAGTAAAACAATGTTTGAAATCACTCAGCTAGTTGTGCCTTTTTTAAATATCAATTAATGGATGTATTTTCTTTTTGAATCTTGAAAAATCAGTTTTTAAAGTAATAATTACAACTCTTCAAAAAAGGAAAAACACACAAAGCGTTCGTGATCGTAACAACATAAGACATTTTGTTTCTCTTACGAAAATAAGGTTTTGATATGAATTACTGTATACCGGGTTTTTACCGCGGTCACCTAATTTTCGCGGTTTTCGCGGTTGGCATCCAGTCCGCGAAAATAACATGACCGCGATTTGGATAAAACTAGACAACATATTTTCATACCATAGCAACTAAAGTAGGCTAGAGTATAAATCCGCGAAAATAACAATCCGCAATTTGAAAAAATCGCACAACCGCGAAAAAAAGGTGACCGCGGAAAAAACCGGGTATACAGTAAACACATTTCTACTTGAAAAAAAATTATCACTTCAGTTGACCCTTTGTTGAATGAAATTGAATCATGAACCAAATATAAATCCATATTAGATTTTAAGATATTGTTATTTGAATTCAATGGCAAGTTTTGCGGTCCGTTTGTTGGCTGGCAGTTTTTTGTTTTAATCATTTATCTCAAATTCTTTTAATCATACGTTATTGTTTTTTCAGAAGATACTTAACATAGACAAATAAATCAAGTTACCTACCTGTATTTAAGCTGTTTATAGTAATTTTGTTTTTCTTTAATCCTGTTTTAGTTCTTATTGACTGAGTTGAAGAATATTAATCTACGTACGTTTTGAAATGTAAGAAGGTGGGCGGTCAGAGCTTTTATATTTTGTTCATGATTTTATATTATATCTCGTCGTTATGGTATTGTCTTGTATTAAAGGAGGATGTTGCAATTCAAATATACAAAACGCATGAAAAGCAAAAATCCCTGGGCAAAGATATCGAAAATCTGAGTTTATTTGTAAGGAACAACAGAAATACTCAACTAACAAAATGCGTTTTTCTCTTATTCATATAACTGTAATGCTGTTATTTTGTCGGCGTCTTCGCTGTTTTCAGTTCATCCGATGTTTCAACACTAAATCTTCCTCTATATATCAAAATAAGAATGTTACAATTTTTGGTGGTTTTGATCCATAGTTACAATTACTTTTAATTTGATAAACACGATTGCAAATAATATGACTAGTTACTAGATAATGTACCTCTACCACCTCTAGGACAAGAGATGGAAGAACTGATAATAAAATCAGCATTATTTTTTGGCTCAGATAAAGAATTTTTTTGTGTGTTCCAAATATCGTCATCATAAAGATCAATCACAAATAAAAGGGAGGGGGGGACTTCTTTTATAATTTGCTCCATGCAACTGTCTTTTAATTCATTGTATTTAGTGCATACGTGCTCGTTATTTTACCGTCTATTTACTCGCTGTGTCTTATAATGAGACTTCCCCTACATTTTCCTGTGAAATGTGAAACCCTTCGACAAATCTGGTATAATTTTCTTTTTGCTTTTTCCTGTCAAGTTCAGTAAAATTCTCATTTGAATGTATTACTCCCTTTCTCCATTCAACGCTCTCATCGATCGTCAGTTATTAACGCCTACAGTTCCATAGACATTGCATTTAAAATGACAATGACAATGACAATGACAATGACAATGACAATGACAATGTCAATGATTTTTATTCGGCGACGATAAAAGTTTTGATCTTTGTACGTCATTGAAAATATATTTTTAACTGATCAACTAGACAGACGAGTATGGTTACGAATTATGAGTTATCAGCAGTTAAATAGTTCCAACTTCGGAGAAAATACATAGTGTTTTTATAAAAATCAGCATCCGGTATAAAACTAAAGATTGACCTCATAGCAAAGATCTAATAATCCATTAACGTTATAATCATTACACTTTTGTGAATATTATTTTAACAAGTTCATAATAATTTTCAAAAAGTTTAAAAAACACCACTCTTTGTTGTATTGTTATAGTAATATGCATGACTTATCTAAATACACCAGACCAACCAGATAACATATTACACTTTACTAAACTAAATCGAATTTTTCTTTATTTAAGAACAAATTTCAAAATTAGTTTAGTAAAACTAAAAAGCAAATAACTTTTCTTAAAGTCAGAATTACACCAAAAGCTTAACTATACATCTAGTAATATTATCTTCCAACATTTTGCTAAAGTTTCAGGTCGATTGAGTCAAAACTATGGCTGTAACCCCATTACATACAAATAACCACATAAATACACAGATTTAGAATCTTATCCATTGACATTTATTTAGTCTATTGTGTTAGTTGTGGTTTTGATGATGCAGACGGATTTTTTTTATTTATCGTGTTGGTGATTTTTTGTTTAATAAACATCATCATCACCAACACAATAAATAATATGTTATTTGTAGCGATCATCGTGATGGTAAAGAAAAAAGTATCATTCAAGTTCGCGGCAAGCCGAGGAAAGTTGACTATATCTGTGTGAAAAACATCTGGATTTTATCCATACCGTCGAATCCATTCAATTAAATTCAGTTTGCGACTAACAACTATTCACAACAACGTCCTGCTATCACATTCTACAATTCGAACCAAACCACACTGGAATTCGTTAAAATTTACGACACTTAAGTCAAATTCACGGCTCATGAACAACATAGTTCCAAAACACCAAACTTGTTTCTTTATACATGTATGTCGCCAATTGAGGATAAGATTTACTTCTTTTGTAAATCTCGTCTTTTAGAGATTGACATCTTAGGGTTGTTTGATTGTAATTGGAGATCAATCGTGCTCAGTTTCTTAGACCGTGGCTAGGGTTTTAGTTATTCTGTACAATGTCTTTAGACCTGGCTACTAAATTCAAAGTCCAAAAGTATTACTTTAAAAATCTCAATCTTTTTATTTCTTTGTTAGACTTGCTCATGACACCAGCTTTTTATCTGAGAAAAATCTAGTAGTGAGTCTCGCTGATCTTTAAGTTTTCAGGAACAAGAATCACGATTAATGACACAATTTGTAATAGCTTGTCAACATCAATGTTACTCTAATGCAGTAAACAGATTAGGCTTAAGTAATTTGTGCTTTAGGTTATAAATGCATTGAAAATTATGGCTACAATCAAAAGCTTGCTAAACCCTTGGCGTCATCTTTTGACATTTTCCTCTAGGGAATATTATTGATATTGTTCAAAGTATTTTGAAACAAATGTGACCATGTCAAGAATTTAACCTTTAATGTATATAGTATAAACAGATCAAGCTTACGTCTTTTGGGCTCTAGTTTATGAATACGTTGAAAATTATGGCTGCAATCAAAACCTAACTAAACATTTAACTACAACTTTTGACACTTTCCTCTGGGAAAACTCTTAATATTGTTCAACGTATTTTGACACAAATAAGACCATGTGATCATGTCAGAACAAATCATAAGAGACGTCCAAATCTGACTTAAAACGACATTTTTATCATCGAGATCTTGTCATAAACCACGAGTCTTGTGCCTGTGAGTGACTGTCCTACCATTGGGATTACCATAGACCATTGATAGAACAAGGCCACCTCGTGTGATAATTCGGTCGCCAGGGTACCTGTGTCGCACGGACACGCCAGGCTGGGTGCCCGTCATAAACAGCTGAAAGTGGTGTACAATAATACAATAATGTCGTCGTTGTGAAGGGTGTGAAACGCCAGTTGACAACGTTGGTTAAATTATTTTTAAAGAAGGTGAATTTTATGAAAAGTTGAGGTAGCGAGAAAACAGGCTTTGATAAAAGATGGAGTGATTCCCCTGTGAAGTCGTAAAGCTGAAAGACAATCTCCCGCGGCGCTCCGACCTCAAGTTCGCTGTGATTAAGATTGTTGTACAATTAGCGATAACAATCTAATCTGTTTGTGTTTTGTTACCGATCACAATCTAATTCGTTACTGTTTTGTGTTAACACACCAATGCTAGTTTTAATTGTGCTGACAGAACTTCGCCAAACTTCGCTCATTCTCTCAGATGTTATTGATATAAAAGCCAATATCTTTTGTGGTTTGTGTGTGTATGCGAAAATTGTAATTCTTTTCAGTCGCGTCGAGGGAATAACGTGGGAAACAGCGAACTGGATGTCTCAGTTAAAAGTTAACTAGAGCTCTCTGTTTGTCCATTTACTGTATCTATCTACAAATTAATATATTCATCGATCTACCTATCTTTCCAGCTATCCATTCGTAATATACCCACTCCTTTTAAACAGTGAGAAGGCATGGATTGTTGGGAGAAATTTGTCAAAGTTTTGCCAAGCACTTCAGCGATAAGCCTGACTTAAAAAAAACTTCATACTAATTAAATTAGGGTTCTTAATACCTAACCTTATAAGGTCATCTGCAGTTTCATGAGTGCTGTGGCTGTATGGAATAATAACAGTAAAACATCATATTAAGATATCCAAGTATTGAAAAAATAGCTCTCCATGTTGACCTTCCGGATTAAATATATGCACTCACAAAAGTGACGGATACTGCATTCATACGACATGAGCACCACGCCACCGGAGAGCAAAATATTCCTTCTGGAGTGCGATTATTCAGCGACATGTTTCCTAGAGGTGGTTACACATTTTTTACGCAGACCACGCCAATTCCTGTTTTTCCTTCTTTTGGTAAAACATTTCTTTCTTAAAGACGCCTATGCAATTGGTTCATTCTAAAGTATGGTTACAAACTTTGTGAATAGACTACACCAATTTGTGTTTTATTTCCTTCTTTGGTAAAAGCGCTACAAATGATTTATACTCTTTCCCGGGCAAGTCCGTGAACTTCGCTAGAAATACACATTGATAGATTGATAAAGATGATAGCTTGACATGTAAACAGATATGTTGACAGGCGGAAGTAGAGAGATACATAGATATAGAAATATAAAGAGAGTGAGAGAGGGATACATATATGTATATAGTTGAAGGGTGATAACATTTATTAGATACGTGGATCTAGAGAAAATATAGAGAAATTATATTAGAGTTATTAGGAGAATAGACGACCATAAAAACGAAAGAGTTGCGACATAAAACTCCATCCTTAGAAAAGATTCTATTACAATCGAGTAAACAGTACACAGGTACCCGGTGATAATCCCCCATCATGAGTGGTCATCCATTATATTGTTTGACACCGTAAATACGTTATTGTCAGCATAAAACCATTGATTACCCCTATCCATATAATTATATCTTACCAACTAACAAAGGGTAATCATTCAAGTTTTCTTGTACCCAGACGGTTTGTCTTACCTATAGATATCTTGTACCCAGACAGTTTGTCTTACCTATAGATATCTTGTACCCAGACGGTTTGTCTTACCTATAGATATCTTGTACCCAGACGTCTTACCTATAGATATCTTGTACCCAGACGGTTTGTCTTACCTATAGATATTTTGTTTCCTTATGTTATCTGCCCTTGGTTTGATCAAAACAACAATACTTCCTGTTTATAATTATAAATTATTTTCTTTTTATATGACATTATTCTGATTTTTTTTTATATTTTTGCTTATATGCTAGCGATGTTATTAACGATTAAACAATTGCAATAAATATTATAATATGGTAAAGATTAAATAAATAAAACTAAATGGCATTTAAACTTGTTTGTAGATAGTACGAAGATGATAATACATTAGTAAACAAATACACTTAAGGCCTTTTATCTAAAAGCCATTACAGCGTTATTTAACGACAGGGAATTGACATTCTGGGTTATAATTTGATGATGGAGGTCGAAGTGATACATTCTGCTATATAATATGTTTGTGAGCATTGTAATCAAATGACCCACATTTCATGCTAATATAAACTCTTGGATAACCTAATTCTATATTTACACGAGATCTGGGTTATTTGATTGCAATACCAACACACATATGAATTAACATAATATATCGCTTCCACTCCACCAACACACGGAATGTTTTTTGTTGTTTGTTTGATTTCTGGTTGTTTTAATATTATCTGTGACAACAAGCTATCCAGGCGCGTAGTCATGCTTTTGAAAGGGGGGCAACCTTGGCTTAATTTAAATGAAAGGGGCGGTCGAAATTTTGAAAATTAGTAATACTAATTTAAAGCATTTTGTATCTCAAAATGGGTGACATTCCCCTATAGTCCAGCCTTGCTACGCGCCTGAAACTAACAATAGATTCTCCAGTTCAAAAATATACATCAAACTGAGAAACCATCAACCAGTCAGGGTGACGTGAACTCTTCTCTCCATAGAAGTAGAAAACCCAAATTACAGGTTTGCCCTGACAGTTATAGATTAGCTTGCTGCCAAAGAGATGTGCCCACGCGAACAATGGAATGATTTAGCCCGGGTAGCTCGTTGTTATTGTTCCCTTGAAGTCACCACCCGGCCACGAGGTCCCAAGTTGTATGTCATCGATCTCCGCTCTCAGTCCACAAACAATAAATTCTGAGCGTTTCCGTCCAGGAGGTGTGTTAATACCTATTAAAAGATCTGATGTTGTCACATGAGTGGGATTGTAAATGTCATTTTGTGGGACAGGAAGTGTGGGTTGTGATGGACTCCTGTGCAGTGATGCCATCAGAAACAAAACATATTGACGTCGTGGGAATAGAAATTTCTAAGAAATAATTTCTCGTTACTCAAGCGATCAAGAGGCAGGATGGTTTATTAAGTTATTTCTACCGATTTAAAAATAGATGTTTTACCGATAACTTACACAGTCACGGCACCAGATGAAGGCTCAGGCGTCCGGGGGCACCTGAAACCGACTGGGCCCCTCTGGAATTAGGCTGTGGAGATCACTCGATTTGTACCATTAATACATAATCTTCAAAAATGTCAGTGTTGATGCCCTTCCTGCAGAGGATCGTGGAATATTTGAAAAAGTCTGGGAACAGGACAACTTTAATGATAACCCTTTGTTAGTTGGCAAGATATAATTATATGGATAGGGATAATCAATGGGTTTATGCTGACAATAACGTATTTACGGTGTCAAACAATATAATGGATGACCACTCATGATGGGGGATTATCACCGGGTGCCTGTGTACCTTTGTTTTACATCAATAATATTCTACTGACTTTAATCTACTACTTCAAATAATAACGATAATAATTAAATATGTGTATTGAATTACTAGTACACCGGTTTGTGAAAAATATAGTACAACATATTGCTTTGGAAGCTGCTTTTTAATGCACTTACCTAGTTTTTGAAAATACTCTGGACTTTTTCATATACTGAAATCAAAGAGGATTTACTATAAATCTATAAGATTTGTCTTCATTAAAATAAATACCGACCCTAACATAGCCAAAATATACAACATGGTTTTTAAATGCTATAGATTTGAACAATAATTGTATATAACTAATTTGAAAATTGTCTGGCCCTCTTTCATAGTCTAAAAGTTCTTGTGGAATCATATCCATTATCATGGACCTCCCTTATTAGGCTGAAATTACTGTGGAGTGACCTAGATTTGCACAATTTAGACATCATTTTATTTGGCGTCCACACAGGGCTCTTTCTGCAAACTGCAAGCTTAGTGGACAATGGAATACTGAAATGTCTAAAGACCCACTGTCTTATATTATGATGACAGACACTTTTTCCAAAATATCCATTCGAAACACGAATATTTAGATTTCACACTCAGAACTAGACGCAGAAATTATTCGCAAACAAATAATAAGTCAATTCAGCTCATAACAAATTCATAAATATAGGATAATTTTAAATTGAAGGAAGATTAAATATTAATATAATACACGTCTTATTCCGAGGCATCTAGTTAATATAGAATCTAAGTCATGTGTCAACACTTGTCAATACTACGCTGTAGCAATGACACAATGGATCTTCGTTTTATTGTCGTTTGGGGTTATACCCATCACTTTTGTGATCTGTTACCTTTTACTACGCAGTAATGAAATATACTTTTTACTCTTTTTATAAGAAGCTGTTGTGGTTTTTCGCCCAAGTAAGAGTTAAACATCTTAAGCTGCAATACATTAGTCTACGGTCGATAACTTTGTGTAACGTCACCTATGGGATTGCTCCTTTTTTTAACATTTTAGAAATATCTACTGTATGCTCAATCAAACTTTTTTAGCAGCGCATCATCTAAGAAAATCTAACAGTTCTAGTGCATGCATACGATATTATAAAAATAACTTCTGTCTCTTATGAATTTGAATTGATAACCAACCCTGTTCTTTTTGTCCACATGCAGCTCCAGCATTTTCCATTCCATTTCCATATTCATTTAATGCATGTTTTTTCTCATGGGGGGGGGGGGGGTGAAATGAGCAATATAGATGCGCAAGTAGTGGCAACGAGAGTCAAGGTTTTTTGTCAAAATGCAGAAATATGAATTAAGGAAAAGAAATAGGATTAATATAATTCAAATCTGTAAACACGGAAAAGTTATTTAATAACTAACGTAGAATTGAATAAGAAATAAACATTTTTCAGTTTAAGTATGTAACAAAATATTAAGTGTGGCACATCAGGTTATATATATATACGAGATTGTAGACATGTATTTATTATTTCAAATTGTAGTGTAGATTTTTGTCCTTTCTGTGTATTTTTCATGTTGGTTGCTTCCCCTTTTTTTCTTTTTTTGTTAATAAATGTTTGAATTTGTTCATTGGTGGTTTTAAGACTTGTTCACACATTCTTAAGATTATATTTATTATTTGTTTACTCATTTTACGCACGCTGTAATATTAAGTTCAACTTGAAGCGTATTTAAATGGAGCCAGATTCAGCATTTTATATGAGTTTATAATGTGTATAACAGACTCAATTAATGGATATCGTGACGTTGAAATGATTTATTACAAACACACACAGACAGAAAGGAAGTAGTATGACAACAGACGAGTCGCATCAGGTCCATCTCTGTTATGGTTTCAGATCCGTACATCAAATGAAACCCAACCCTTTATAATAGTTCTTAAATGACCACAACGAGCGGAGGTTTGGGTTTTACTGCATGCTTAAAGTGGAATCTGGTCGCGTCATGGAATTATTGTGGACGTCTTTGGATATTGTATAGCTATCTGATTTTGCACGACAGGAATGGACATATTGCCATGGTGATGTTGCTGGTTCTTTGATGTTTATCTAAAAAGTAAATTAAAGTATTAATTTGTTTCTAAGCCTAAATAACGAGCTGTATTTAGTTACTTTTCGATACCTAGTATAAAATTAAGGAGCGGATCAACGATGTTCAGAAATAAAATAGTCTTTTCACCTTGATGCTATGACGTTCTTATAGAGACTGGTTTTGGTGAGGGGTGGACATTTTTGCTGCTAGATTGACTTGTGCTTTTGTGTTATTTCGAATAACACAGGGATTGTTTTATTTGCAGTATTTTCTAAACTTCGTAATTATTATTAATTGTGTTTATTTAAAACTCCCATTAAATTAATATTTAAAATAATATACATACTTAACTATTAATCACATAATTGAACACGTGTGATTTAGATTTATAGAAATCAATCATATATTATATCTGGAAGACAGGACTGCCAAAATTATTAGGAATAAGTGATGCCGAATTATGAAGCCTTTAGGTATGACCACAGTAAAACATAGATCGGAAATGTGTCCAATGAAAAGCTATGGGCCTATTCGCCAAACAATGTAATTAAGAGTCATAATGAACAATCCAAGTGGCAACTGTTCATAATATATATGTAACATGATCCCAGGCCCGCTAGTTTATGGGTTGGAAGTTGATTTAAAAAGATAATTTATGATCAGAAAATAAGTTTGTTTGTTCCACAAGTTTG